>OY776674.1:155346106-155536875 GCA_963675555.1 Leptura quadrifasciata
AACTGACAGTCAGAGGAATAGGTCTCAGATACCGTTTTGATGGCGGTCTCTTTAACATAGGGCGCTTTAGAGCTTTCACGAAGACACGCACACGATTCATTTGTGATCTCCAGTATGCGGATGACTGTGCACTTTTAGCCTCTACGCCGGAAGAGCTTCAAGAACTTTTAGATGTGTATGCCCAGAGCTATGATTCCTTGGGACTTAAAATCAACATTGGAAAGACTAACTCCTCATCAAGTGAACCAAATAGACATTACACTTAACGGAAATTCTCTTGAAGTGGTGGATCAGTTCAATTACTTAGGCAACGTTGTTAATGACAAAGTAAACATGGACAGCGAGATTCGCAATAGAATTAACGCTGCATCTAGAGCACTCTGGGGACTTAGAGAGAGAGTATTTGACAACCACGACCTTGCTTTGTCAACGAAAATGGCTGTCTACAGAGCAGTTGTCATTCCAACACTGCTATATGGATGTGAAAGCTGGGTCACTTACCGTCGTCATGTGGAAGAATTAGAACGTTTTCAGCAAAGACACCGCAGAAGTATGATGAAAATCCGTTGGTTCCATCACATATCAAACGTGGAAGTACTCAGGAGAACAAACAGCCTTACAATTGAGGTGTTTATTTCAAGAGCACGCCTAAGATGGGCAGGTCACGTTCATCGTATGCATGATAACCGCCTTCCTAAATGTACACTTTATGGTGAATGGCTAAGCGGTAAAAGAAGGCGTGGCGGTCAACGAAAGAGGTTCAAAGACGCTCTCCATGAAAATCTAAAATCCTGCGGTATTGCAGACGAGCAATGGGAACAACTTGCAGCGGACAGAACCGAATGGCGAGAGGTTGTGGCCAGCTATCAAGGAAATGTTGCTGCAAGAAGGCCGAATCCAAGACCTAACCAGGTCTATGTTTGTCCTGACAGCGGTCGACATGTGCTCTCCCGAAATGGCCTCTATAGCCATAGTCGTGTGCACCGTAGATGAATGGGAATTACAATAGACTACACCTTTTACTTGTTTTTTATTGTACACAATTTATCGACTGTAACATTTTTATACTCGGACTCGAGTAACGGCTAATAATAATAACTTAAATAGACAGGTAAGCAAAAGTCCACCAAAACATTACTCCAACTCCTCTATAAATCCTTATTTTACTATAAGGAACCTAACCATCCCTTACCGGGATGTACTATAGTCAAAGGATTCTCATGTCGGTCGTCGCATACCTACCTTGCACTGACGAGAGCCAACAGCTCGAAACTGCAGCCTGCAAGTGGTGTGTGACGACTGGCAAGGGAGCTCCTTTAAGTAGGATCAGTCTTTCGGTTGGTGTTTGTTGCAATCGAAGCATTAGCGTTTTGATGGTAATATGCAATTATTACACTTAACGCGCCAGGCTTGTAACTTGTAATTCAGCGCTCGGCGGGGCACATAGCCCGGAGAGTAGCTGTTGGTTGCAGTCTGGTTAGGTTCCTTATAGTAAAAAAAGGATTTATAGAGGAGTTTGCGACTAAAAATATTATGTTTAATATTCCGCCCTCTGAAAGCACATTTGAACTAAGAAATAATAATTTTTCCTTTTTTTACATTTCATTTTTTGCAAAGTTTTTTGTATAAATTTTGCCATATAAATAAATTATTTCTTTGTTGGTCTATTTCAAAATTAAAGGCATTAATCGCTTGAATTAAAAAACATCAATTAAATTCAATTAACTTTATTGATCGTATATAAACCCATTCACAACTTATTCAATCGTTAACAAACTTGAAAGTTTGGAAGAGAGACAATTGTTAAGCATGAACCAAATTAAAATTCTGGCGTTGTAAGTGTAATCAATGTCTACGAGGATTTTCCTTTTAATGGAAAATGACAAGTTGTTATTTCACCTGGTTTCACATTGGTGCAATCTAGCGGAAAATGTTAATTGAGAACGGCTTGAATATCTAAGATAATTATAAAGAAAATAGAAGTAAGCATTATATTCCTCGCCGGATAATGAAAGTCTTTATATAATTGTTGGTTATTGTATAGGATGTTCTTCGAGATTTTTTTAAAATAAGTTACCTTTTTTTGGAAATAATTGGTATATTTTTAATTATATTCACCTCTAATTGATATTCCATCCTCATTGAAGAAACGCTTGTTAGTATAGCATAGTAATTGTACTATTTTGTGTATTACTTAAACGTCTAATGAATTTTTACGTGGTGATCGGTTTTTTTCATAAAGCGCATATGATTCTTATTTCATCTAACGGTAATTTTGACAGTAGTCTAAATCTTATTACAGTCGAACATGTCCTACTTAAGTTCAGGTACAAATTTATAAATAAATAATAATAATAATAAATCATCGTGTTAAAATTGAACAGGCTAAAAAAAATTATTATGAAGTTAAATTTCTTAATTCGACTAACAAATCTAAAACAGCCTGGTCAATCATCAAGAATAGTGATGATAAAAAGGAACTTCCTAAAAACTTTGTTGCCACGGATGGCAATGACATAAACAACTTGCAAAGTGCTGCAGATGCATTCAATAACTTTTTTATCAACTCCATAAAAACACTAACGGAAAATATGCCCCATATTTTTAGTGATAATAAACAGGTTTTTAACCACAATGCAATTTTTCTGTTCCCGTTCAGTTCAAACGAAATGCTAAATGTCATAAAATCTGTTTCCACAAAAAACTCATCAGGCTATGACGAGATACCGTGTTCACTCCTAAATAAAGTAGCGGAATACATTGTTGAGCCTTTAACGTACCTCATAAACTTATCCTTTATTGAGGGGACTTTTCCAGATATTCTAAAAACATCTTTAATATTACCAATTCGCAAGAAAAATGATAAAACCTTAATTTCAAACTATAGAGGTATTGCTCTACTATCGGCCTTTTCAAAAACATTTGAAAAATCCTATTATGTCAGATTAAACAACTTTATTACTAGTCAGAATTTATTATCATCATATCAGTTCGGTTTTCGGAAAGGTCTATCAACACAAGATGCTGTTCTAACTCTTTGCAATTATATTTTAAACAACTTTGAAAACAAAACAAAATCGGCTTGTTTATTTTTTGATCTGACACGTGCTTTTGACACGGTCGACCACAATTTACTACTGGATAAACTCGAAAATTATGGAATCCGTAGTCCAGCCTTAACTTGTATAGAGTCCTATTTAAGAGATAGAACTCAATTTGTTGTCTTAAGAGATGCTGGTAAAACCGGTACGTCTGATTCTCTCAAGGTTACTACGGGCGTTCCTCAAGGGAGTATTCTGGGACCCTTATTATTCATTTTATTTATTGACAACATCGCGCTACACATAGAAGATGTTTTTATAACGCTTTTTGCAGATGATTCCACCGTTGCGGTTAACTCAAATGACATAAACGAACTCAGCCATAAAGCTAGTGACACTATTAGTTCGATGCAAGCTTACTGTGAGAGTAACGGTCTTGCACTGAATAATATAAAAACAGATTTTTTACTTTTTACCACCAAGAAACCAGATTATAGCATGTTGGTTAGAATTGGTAACTGTTCTGTAAAACAAAACAATAGCGTTAAATTCCTTGGTGTTTTTATGGATCCTCTTTTAAATTGGGGAACGCACGTAGACTTTATTAATAATAAGTTATCTACCCACTGCTTTGTCGTATGGCAGCTTCGTTCTTTTGTTAATATCCATATTTTAAAAATGTACTATTTTGCTCATATACAGTCTTGTCTAAATTATTATATAATCTGCTGGGGTAACTGCTCTCGATTTAACGAAGTGTTCACGCTTCAAAAGAAAATTGTACGTACTATGTCCTTTAAATCTCCTCGTCATTCTTGCAGACTTCTTTTCAGAGAACTGGGAATTCTAACTGCTTCATCTTTATATATTCTCAACTGTATATTGTATATAAAAGAAAACTTGGAGCAATTTAATAGCAGAAATGACATAAATAAAAATCTGAGACAGAATTATAATCTCAACATACCAGTTCATACTCTATCCATCGTTGCAAAAGGTCCCAAATTAATGTCTATAAAATTATTCAATAAATTACCTGTGCATATCAAGAAAATAAATGTCATTAATCTTTTTAAAAGAGAAGTAAAATCACTTTTACTCAAACACTCGTTTTACTCAGTTGATGAGTATTTAGGGACTAATTTTACCAATACCAGCTGACAACCGAGGAAATATTTCTTTGAGTTTGTTTTCGTTTTCCCGTTGTAAAGTTAATAATTTGAAACTTCTTGTTTGTTAGTCATGCTTTGTTTGTTCTTTTACATTATTCTGTACCTAATTTATTTTTTTATTGACAAATTTATATATGTATATGTCTTGTGTAACTTGACCAATTTGACTATATTCTAATGCTTGTAAAAGTCTATAGAAATAAATTATTATTATTATTATTATTGATTTTCAGCAATTTTTTGTTTAATTAATGCAATTTTACAATTTCCCACCTGCGTTAATGTAACATGTTAATGGATATGAGATAGGTATAGATTAACAAATGTGAGCTACCTATGGTTTAGATAAACATTTTGGCTTTTTTAGAGAAAAATAATAATCTTCAGAAGCAACATTTAAAATGTTTAAAAGAATGTATGCAAAAACGATGCGAGAAAATAAGAAATGATTTAGAATTATTTGAAGAAGAAAAGAGAAAAAGAGGGAAAGGTATATTGATGCAAAATAAGCAAAAGATTAAAGCAATAGATCAGATAACAGAGAAAGAGTGAGAGAGATAAGCATAAATAAGGAAGCCAGGAGCAAGGAGTCATTTGCAATAAGAGGGAAAAAGAAACTACTGGAAAAGCTTTAGACCTGTTAGTCCTCTGTCGCACAAACTCATTATTCCTCAAGCACTGAGGTCAACATCAAGGCAGGTTTTGAGGAAGACCCAGATACAACGATAAAATAGAAGTAAACTAAACAAATAAAACTATCCAAAGAATGACTTTCTCAGTGAGAAAAAAAGCAGAATATTTAACAAAGGTGTATAGAATGCGAAAAAAATTACCTTCATTTATGAGTTGATTTAATGGGTTGGCATTGTTCGATCTCGGGTCGCTCTTCCACACAACCAACTGAGAGAAATATAGAGAAATAACAGTTATAACATAAAATCTGATACGAAAATCAATCAGGACAAAGACAATCTATCTATTTCAAAGCAACCAGGATTTGACTTATTTGGTAAATGAAGTGATTTTAGAAAGAAGTTATGGTTCAAGGGCACTTTATAGAAAATTTTAATGGCGTTATATATGAACTTCTACGAAATTGCACAGTATTATGCTTGGGGACATTATACAGATACCTAAAGCGGGTAGGGCATTCATGTGTATCACTAACTTTTAAAACTTTAGAATACAAATAGTCATATGTTCAAATGTGCTTTTAGAGGGCGAATATTAAAATATAATATTTTTAGTCGCAAACTCCTCTATAAAATCCTTATTTTACTATAAGGAACGTAACCAGACTGCAACCAACAGCTACTCTCCGGGCAATGTGCCCCGCCGCGCGCTGAATTACAAGTTACAAGCCTGGCGTGTTAAGTGTAATAATTGCATATTACCATCAAAACGCTAATGCTTCGATTGCAACAAACACCAGCCGAAAGACAGATCCTACTTAAAGAAGCTCTCGTGCCAGTCGTCACACACCACTTGCAGACTGCAGTTTCGAGCTGTTGGCTCTCGTTAGTGCAAGGTAGATATGTGACGACCGACACGAGGATCACTTGACTATTTAGTACATTTGGGTGAAATATACAGGGCGACTTGCTACAGCGGAGCATCTTCGAGATCATTTCTTTTAAATGGAATATCCTATATATTTTTACATTTATGAATTCAGTGTAAAATTACCTTTCCAACGACCTCCAGATTTTTTGTTTATGACGTAATGTTGCCGAGTTATTCGAAAAAATATGAAAATTTTGGTCGGAACAAGGTTTGACAAATTAATTGCACTATCATAAAGGAGTAAAAGCTCACAAACTTTTATATGAGAATATATAAGTACTTCCAATTTTTAAATGTATAAAATCTTGTAATAACTCTTATCTTTTGGATTTGCTCTCATTACCTCAACTCAATGTACTTCGAGAATCTATTGTTGATCAAGATTGTATTAAAGTCCGCCCAATATTTGCAGTGTAATAGTGACAACTTTCTTTTCAGATTTTCAAAAGTTTTTGCTAGGAAAATGCAATGAAATTTAAAATTTTTTATATTTTAATTTCTATTGTGAGATGATTGAAATTCTGTTTGAGTCTTTTAAAGCAGATAGAGAAATATTAAGTGATTATGATCCCAGTTTATAGTAAGCAGATCCTGACGAATGATATGATAGTTAAAATTAAAAAGTCTCGCAAGTTAAGAAATTTGGGCTCTTCTTTTTCTTTCCTAATTTAAATCACATATAATTAGTAAGTGGTTGGAAATATCGTCCATTTTCAGAACATTTTATCCATCTACTACATTGTCACTAGATGTAATAATTGCATCAATTGAAACGTTTACTAATAATAATGCTTTTTTAATATTTGCAAAAACGCAGTCTTCTTCTTCAACTCTCTAATAAAGTTTTTTTCTGAATTAGTAAAATAAAAATGTACATCTACACAAAGATCCATTATCACCCTAATTTCTTTATTTACATTTTCTATTTTTATCGAACTAGCTTAAATCGTAACCGTAAATTATCGTTCCCAATTTAAAAATGTTCAAGAGGAAACCCCGTTTTTGCGCCTTGAACTTATTAAAACTTTACGAATATTTTAAAAGTTTACCTTGAAAAATAAAAATACGTATACAATAAAACATTCCAATCTGTGAAAATATCTAAATCTCGTGGCTTGAAGAAAAGTCTTTTGGAAAGTTTAACGATTTATTTTCAGGCAAATCCCTTTCCAAGATGCGGAACTATGTACAGATATTTTTGCAATATTAAAAGAGGGATTATAAAAGATACAGATGTGCCGAGAGAATCGAACTGCGGTGTAGGAGGTGCATTAAAATTGTAATCCCCTTGAATTAGAACTGGTCTTTAGCGATAAGGAAGGCAGCCACACAGGAATAAAAACGACGTATCGCTTCTCTGGCTTTACAACATAACGCTTGCATTTACTCACTGGAAAACCAATTGGAAGTGAGATTTATCGGTTAATGGGTAACCACCTCAAAATTTTATTACAGCGTATCAACATGTGGCCTTTTAAGCCCCGCCAACGACGCTAAAATTATTATCTCATAGAATATAGCCAAATTATTTCACTTATGGAATAATGTAATACATAATTAATTTAATGAGAAGAAATATTTGAAAGAAATTTAAAAGTTAATTTAAAAATATTATATAAAAGAATAGTCACAGCAAAATAATAATTTTGAAATAATAATTCATATTACTCCCTGATCGATGATTCACGAACAACTTCAACGAATCGACAAAATCACCCAAACATCAAACTCCCCCATTACAATTACAGCCAAAACCTTACAAAAGATTACCCTAAAATATACAGCATCCTCAGTAACTCCATTTACTTCAATACCACTCTCTCAAACCAAAGTCATAATATTGTTATTCACTCCTGAAAAATTTTTATTTTTTTTTTGTGGCACTATGGATCCAGTCCAATCAGCCAAAAACAAAATGTTGATGGTAAGGCCAATACTTAACACAATTATAGGTAATTGGAACAATCCATACTCAAATATACATGTATGCTTCTATTTTTTTCTATGAATCTATAAGCCACAAATCAAATAGGGAAAACACATTCAAATCGTTCATTATATTTGTCAATTTTCTATGATTAAAGGGAATTTAACAGGGACACACGCTTCTCGCCTAGGGGCCTATCAAGGCTATTTAAAAAAAACATTTTTGTACAAACTGGGTAAGGCCACGGAAAACCGGGAGAACAACATAAGGTAAAACAATAGGATTATGCATTCAAACATCTAAAATGTTTAAATTTTTAATTTTGTCTTGCTCAAAAAGTTAATTATGTGTTTAAATATATCGATTCTGTTTAAACATAAAACATGTAGTAAATTTAATGGAGCTGTAACCCCACACCTGATTAAATTTATATATAAATTGTTGCATTCGTGTATATACTTTTGGCAACTAAACATTATATGATCTAGGCTACCTTCAGTGTTACAATATTCGCATAAACCTGAAAATTTTCTATAAACGAATTTCCCTTCAATTTTACTCAAAAGTCGATCTTCTATTCATCTTTCCAACCAGCCCATAAAACATTCATCCGAATATAAGTCCAATTTACATGTTCCCCATTCGCCACTCGCCGCTATCTTCGTTCTGTTTACCCTTAAATTGAGTTCCGCTCCATTCAACGCCGGCGATACAATACCCTCAATATAACATCAAATATGGATTAAAGTACAGCTCTTAACGTTACTTCACAGGACCAGTTCAATTTAACATGTTATCGTTCGTATTTTTAAAACAAGAATAGATTCCACTGACATTTTTATATCAAAATGTTCCATTTTTCATTTCCCTTTTACTGATACTATTTTCGACCCGAAATTCCAAAATTTCAGCATTTATCGCGCAATATTTCACAATTCGAGCCCCATAGAGCGGGTGGGGAACGATCCGGCTCTCATCCAGACTTCCGCAAGCCAGTTCCCCATCTTCAGTATAAATAAGGGAGCACACCAAGTCCCCGGCAAGTTGTGTTTTTCGGAGTATCTCGTGATAAATAAATCCAGTGCCCGTGTTACCTCTTCGGTTGCCCCAGCGCATAAATCCAAGCTGTGTTTTCCCGGTGTATCTCGCGATATTAAATCCAGTGCCCGTGCATCTTCCTAGGCAGATCCTAGTAAAAAAAAATATTTTCATAAATTCGCCCCAGTGCAGTTATTCAATAAAAAATCAAATCTCCGTCGCGCATAATAATTAAAGTGAACTTTCTCAGATTTATTAAATCATTTAAATTAGCAATTTAAACCGATTCCTACCTAAGGCAAAATTTCAAGTGTCGATAAGTTAAACCATTTATACCGCGTAATAAAATGTAATTTTAAGTGAAATAAATGATCAACTCTGTTTTTACGCTTAAATAAATATGTGTTTAGTTTTCGTTTAAAACAAAGTGTTTAATTTAAAACTCTAGTGCAAAAATAAAATACAGGGTCCTGCCAGTAAACATAAAAATCATAAAAGTGCTATTTAAACTAATTTAAAGAATCTCAAGTGAAAGAAAGCTCTGAAACATATACAGGGCGAAGCTTTTGGCCCATTCCAGCCGTTTAAGAACTAACCACCCCGACTTCGAATCAAACAAAATAAAGTGCACACACGGCTTCTAGGGTCTCTTCTAGAGCTCTCCAGCCAAAAATATTTTATTTTTTCAAACACAGAAGGCCAGTGCGTGTTCACAAGGAAGACCGTGCCCTCGCCTTACATATCTTCCAGCGGTTTGTGTATCAGTGTATGCGCTGAAGCTATGCAACCTTAAGCGAGTGTTATGTAGGTGATATACCATCCTTCAGAGGGGATGTAAAGCCGTCATTCCCTTATCTATTAAATGTTAGGTAAGTAAAAGATCACTACTCTTCTTAAGGGAAGAGGTTTGGCAAAATTTCTGGTTAGGGGTAACTCGTCTACAGGCGTCGGTGATAGGCTTTAGTAGCGGAAATAGATCGACGTTAAATAATTGTTAAAAAAAGACCAAATTAAGATGGTCAAAGAAAATCAAATTTTCAGTTATAAAGATTTTGACCTCGAAGAACAAGTGTTGGAAAAAGAAGGAAAATGAAATTGAAAACAAGTATACACGAAGATACAAAACCAAAATAAATTATTTCTAGTCGATGTTTCTACGGCAAAGGAAGAATGAATGAAATCGCATAAAAATAAAAGAACTTAATTTATACGTAGATGAATTGAAAATATCCATAGCACATAATGTGTGTAAAGTGAAAAAATACAGTAAAATGTTACCAGTGTAAAAAGTAAATGCCGCACATTATCCTATATCGAATACCTGGCTCTTTCCATTCAACCGTGTTCCAAGCATATATGTAATACGTATTGCTGAAAGTACCTCAAAGTTACCCGTAAAACGTTCCGTGATAATGTTGACAAGTGCGCCGTAAAAATGGAATTGCTAAACTTTAGAACTAGAAATCTCACAAAAAGTACTCTTATAAGTACTACCATGAGTACTGCTAAGAATACCGTTAGTTAAACTACTAGAAAATACACTAAATTATTATTAGAAAAGGCTACTTCGCTGTTTTTACTTACTGTTTACTGTTTCAAGCACGTATGGCTAAAATACCGATTTTTGAAGGTCTGTACCACAGAAGCTTGGGGTCCCAGGTCTTTCTGCCCATTGGGACTTTTGATCTGGATGATGTGTAGAATATCATATTAAAAATGAGCAAAATTAACGGGGGCCGGATTTCCATAAGAAGTTTGCGGGGTCCTTTCCTAAATGTATGGTATTGAACACGAACGAGCC
The DNA here is from genome assembly GCA_963675555.1 of Leptura quadrifasciata. Taxonomy (NCBI): domain Eukaryota; kingdom Metazoa; phylum Arthropoda; class Insecta; order Coleoptera; family Cerambycidae; genus Leptura; species Leptura quadrifasciata. The sequence continues at coordinate 155,356,649 of OY776674.1, forward strand.
CTCTAGATTGGTAAAATAAAAAATGTTTGGGCTCAGACTGGAGCTTTACAGCTTAAGAGAGATTCTTGGGGCCTTTCGTGCACTTAATTTTATTTTTTAGAGGTTCGGGGTGTTGCTCCTAAGATGTCGAACAGGGTCCAATGATCCACCCTGTATAAATAAATGATTTACTTGTATAACCGAGTCTATTTAACACTTTGATTTTAAAATTAATTATTTAAAGTTTGTGAACGAGTCTAAAGCCTCACAGTGTATATCACTTCTTGAAATAACACACTTGGTTTTAAAACGAAATTAAAATATTTATTTAAATTAATTAAAACTATTTAAACTTAAAATATTAATTCTATAAAACAGCTACAAAAAATGTAACTGTTCGGCAATGGAAATTCCAACTTAAGAAAAAATTTCTTTTAATTGTAAATGAATTTCTGACAAAATTCACTTTGTTTTAATTTGTGCGATGGCAGAAGGTCTGGTTTATCTTAGGTTTATTGTATGGGGCGCGGTTGCCGAATATTAACTTAAAAACTAGATTTACTTAAGAGATGCAGTGGCCGATGATTTGTTTAGCTATTTTCCTTGGGGCAGCCAAGGAGAGGTCACGACGGTGTAGTTATAGGGAATTTATCGTTGAGTTAAAGAGGATAACCTGGACTAGATAGACGGCACTAAATTTTATAAACTGAAAGACTTACTAGTATATTTACCTTTATTTCACTACTAAAACTTGATAAGATGCAAGAACTAACTTTGAAAATACCGAACTAGAACGCACTTAGCCTGAGTTCGTAGCGCTCGGCCTTTTATATGGTACGTCAGGGACGGTGTATGCGGAGATCTGGATATGTCTGGAAATGTTCCCCGCCATTCTGTACGGGGGGCACAATTGCGCAATATTTCACAATATTGCATCATCAAATGTAAAAATATAAATTCAAATGTGAAAAGTATATGACCGTCTCGGCATTGAAATGAGAAAATTTTCGATATATATATGAAGTTCGAATCGACTTTAATTTGGAAGTTATTAACGAAAATAAGTTGAAAAGTAAATTAGGAATGACCCCGTAAAGTCATCCCGATGGTCCTGCACTTGAATATGATACGGAATTGTGCCGATACGCCTACGGTGAATGAAACGAAGAAAGTTCGATAATGAAAGGGGACTGGTTGGATATAAGTATTGATATTAATGGGGACGGTAATACTGGTACTTTATTGAAGGATATGAATTAAAAATAATTAGATTTGGATATTAAAGATGCGAAATGAATTGAGAGTAGAATTTGAAGGGAAGTTTGTTTAATAGAATATTAATTGGAATGAACTGAAGTGTGTTAATCGAGGTACGGAAAGTAGTTTTGATGATAATGAAGTTCATTTGGGCCCGGTATTTTTTAGAGCCCTATTTTGTAATGTTGGGCCGTAAAATTAGTAATTTGAATATTCTGTGATATTTTCTGACGAACTGAGGTTAGTTAGGAATTATCGAAGAATCGTGAATTTTTTCAGAATTTTTTTGGAAAATTGTAGTTTTTTTATTAAATTAGGTGTTAGATTACTTTTTATCGTGGTTTGACAAATTGTCATGAAAGACTGAATTATTTTGTAAAGTTTAAGATTTTAAAAAAAATTTCTATACGTCATATGTGAAACATACTATAACAGTATAAGTAACCAAATAATAAGACACTTGCCACGTAATTACGAATTACCCTGTACAAAATTATCAAGTGTGAAATGATGTCTTGAGCAGAATGAGAGCGACATCTCTACAAAAAACATTGGACGTAACATCATTGTAATAACATCGTAGAGCGTATTGCAGCAAAAGTTAAAACCGATCATTCGCAAAAACTTGGAGGCGCCGGGCATCGATCCCGGTACCTCTCGCATGCTAAGCGAGCGCTCTATTATCTGAGCTACGCCCCCTGTCTGTAATAAACTGTTTCCTACCGCAGCTGTACTTTCATGAGTGTATATGGTCTAAAAATTTACAATATTCGTAATTATTTGAGATGATTATAAATAACACCGGTAATATTATATATTTATAATTATATTCTAGAATTATAAATCTTAGAAATTTAGTGAATGTCAAAATTGTAATACATAACCGTAGGTAAATACTTAAGTTGATCATATTCAAGAGAGAGAAACCCGATAAGCAAATATTTATTATTTTTGGCCATAATTTTTTTTTAATACATATATATTGGCAATAAAGAATAAGACTACCTAAGTACAACTATGGCAGGTATAGTGATATGAATTTTCAGTTGTTTGCAAAATTAGTTAATTTAAAACTACAAGATATGAAGATTTGCAGTACTTTTTAATTTAAATTAACTAATTGTTCAAACAACTGAAATTATTAAGTGAAAATTCATATCACTACACCTGTCATAGTTCTACTTAGGTATAGTTCAAGTAATAAGTTTCCGATACATAAAAAACGGAACAAAAACGTTACGACCTCATTAAAATACCATTACTCTTTGTGCTACTTCGACCGCAAATCATCTTGCTTACCTTTATAGGTTTTTAATGTGCGTCGAGTCGTTTGATGCAGGCATGCCGCCGTCACCCGCGGCTATAATAATTATGTCGTAAAGTTTTTGTTGCGTTTTTTATGTCTCGGGAACCTAGTCTTATACATTTTTGTAACGATATACAGGCTGTTCATACATTTTTATCAGGGCACTCGAGAATATCTCACTTAATATCGGTCGTACAAAAAAAAAAATATTTTTACGAAAATTGTGCCGATTTATATAACCTATAAAATGGTTTAAAGACATTTGAAACCCATGGCCTACTTTAAGAGTTATGGCTGAAAATATCGAAAATGCGGAAAACGTCTAGGCCAAATATCTCCGTTATTTGAAGAGATACGAGAAAAACTCCAAGGCGACAATATTTTGTAAAACAGAGTGTTTCAACGAAGTTTTATCTAATTTTTTTCAAAACTGCTGTATTTTGAGATTTACTCTTCAGGCTGTTAAAAAAATTATTTTGAAACGGACGGGAAATAGCGCCATTAAATATAGTATTTTCTTCCCTTTTCAACGATGTATCACATACCATATTTATTCATTTGTACTACGTTAGTAATTATAAAAACATTTTTTTAAACCAGTAATTTTTTTTTAACAAGCATTATACTTGCCGTGGAGAAGCATGATTAAATAAAACTATAAAATAATTCAATAAGCTGTTCAAATCTTTGCTATAATAAAACATTAACACAATTAAGAAGAATACAGTAAATTCAGGTAATAAAAACAAAATAATAATTAAGAAAGCAACATGGAGCAATTATGGAAAGAGTATTTGCAGTTATGCCAATGTATAGAGGTCCTCCATTGATCGTTATAATATGTTCGTTACATATTGCCAATGCAATTTTAACCCTGGATTAGTTCAAGTAGAATATAGAAACAGATTTCCACAAGCATTGCAGCCGAATAAAACTCTGTTCAGAAAATCAGCTACGAAACTGAAAAATAATGGTTCATTTTTAAAGAATAAGACAAGGTTGAACAGTGTTACTAATAATATAAATAAGGTAAACCGAGTTATTAATTATGTAAGAAATAAAAATACAGAAAATTTGGAAACATCATTAAGAGAAATTCAAATTGCTTGTCATATAAATAAATCAAGTGCTAGAAAAATTTTAAAGAAAAATGGTTACCGGTGATATAAAGCCAAAAAAGTTCACAATTTACAAGCGGGGGATAAACCAAGGAGGACGACTTTTTGTAGGTGGCTGTTGGAAAAGAAGTGTGCCGATCCATTAATATGTAGTAATATACTTTGGTCCGACGAGGCAAATTTTTCCAATATTGGATTTTTTAATCGCAATATTCATTACAAATGGACTTCTGAAAATACACACTGGCATAGACCGACTGGGTTTCAAAATCGTTTTTCAATAAATGTGTAGATAGGTTTTTTAGGCACCAATTTAATAGGTCCTTATTTTTATGATGGTCACCTCAGTGGTCAAAGGTACCTAAACTTTTTGAGAAATGAATTTAATAAATTCTTAGATAACCTACCTTTAGAGAATCGACACATCTTTCAATATTTTTCAACAAGATGGAGCCCCTCCCCACAATTCCCAGATTTGCCTAGATTATTTAGACGAAATTTTGCCTCAACATTGGATAGGTACCAATGGATTTATTCGATGGCCCCATCGTTCTCCAGATATAACCCCAATGGATTTTTTTCTATGGGGGTATATTAATGATAAGGTGTTTTCGATGACACCGCAAAATGTAGAGGACCTAAAAGCTCGAATTCTACAGGCATGAATTACAGTTACCCCCGAAATGCTGAGTAATGTTTTAAATGCAGTGCCTCGCCGCGCTCGATTGTGCCTAAGAAATCGCGGTGGACACGTTGAACACTTGATATGATATCTTAAAACTTATTTTGAGGATTAGACAAATGTTAATGTTCTGTGTGCTATACTCTTTTTATTATTAATTTGTTTTTGTTACCTGAATTTACTTTATTCTTCTTAATTGTGTTAATGTTTTATTATAGCAAAGATTTGAACAACTTATTGAATTATTTTATCGTTTTATTTAATCATACTTCTCCACGGCAAGTATAATGTTTGTTAATAAAAATTATTGGTTTTAAAAAAATGTTTTTATAATTAGTAACGTAGTACCAATGAATAAATATGGCATGTGATATATCGTTGAAACAGGAAAATGATGATAGAGGAAAATAATCTATTTAATGGCGTCATTTTCCGCCCGTTTCAAAATAATTTTTTTAACAGCCTGAAGAGTAACTCTCAAAATATAGCGGTTTTGAAAAAAGTTAGATAAAACTTCGTTGAAACACTTTGTTTTGCAAAAAATTTTCTCGTATCTCTTCAAATAACGGAGATATTTGGCCTAGACGTTTTCCGCATTTTCGATATTTTCCGCCATAACTCTTAAAGTAGGCCATGGATTGCAAATGTCTTTAAACCATTTTGTAGGTTATATAAATCGGCACAATTTTCGTAAAAATATTTTTTTTTGTACGACCGATATTAAGTGAGATATTCTCGAGGGCCCTGATAAAACGGACAGCCTGTATGTATTAAAAAAAAGTTATAGCCAAAAATAATAAATATTTCCTTATCAGATCTCTGTTTCTTGGATATGCTCACCTTAAATACCCATAATTTTTTATACATATTAAATTATTGCTGAAGACTGATTTAAGAGAAATAAGAAAAATAAATACTTTCAAATATTACGCAATATATTGATTAAATAACATTCCAGCAAATTTCAAATGTGCTTTTAGAGGGCGGAATATTAAACATAATATTTTTAGTCGCAAACTCCTCTATAAATCCTTATTTTTCTATAAGGAAAGTAACCAGACTGCAATCAAAGTTACAAATCTGGCGCGTTAAGTGTAATAATTGCATATTACCATCAAAACGCTAATGCTTCGATTGCAGCAAACACCAGCCGAAAGACTGATCCTACTTAAAGGAGCTCCCTTGCCAGTCGTCACACACCACTTGTAGACTGCAGTTTCGAGCTGTTGGCTCTCGTCAGTGCAAGGTAGGTATGCGACGACCGACATGAGAATCCTTTGACTATAGTACATCCCGGTATTTTTACAATAGCGAGATGTAAAACAGCCAGCAGGCGCCATCCAGCGGTCCAGTGTCTGTTGCAATCGAAAAATAAATAGCCCGACTTGGCTTAGCATAGTTCAAATGTGCTTTTAGAGGGCGGAATATTAAACATAATATTTTTAGTCGCAAACTCCTCTATAAATCCTTATTTTTCTATAAGGAAAGTAACCAGACTGCAATCAAAGTTACAAATCTGGCGCGTTAAGTAGGATCAGTCTTTCGGCTGGTGTTTGCTGCAATCGAAGCATTAGCGTTTTGATGGTAATATGCAATTATTACACTTAACGCGCCAGATTTGTAACTTTGATTGCAGTCTGGTTACTTTCCTTATAGAAAAATAAGGATTTATAGAGGAGTTTGCGACTAAAAATATTATGTTTAATATTCCAGCAAATGTTTGTAGTTTTCAATGTGTAGTGGATCATTATAATAAAATATTTCAAAATATGTAAAATAGTTAGGTGAAAATCTACTACAGGACGTAAACACATAAACATAAATGGTTTTGAGTTTTGAAAACTTTTCAGCATTTTCGGACAAATTTTCAAAATTACATATGAAACATCCAACTTGATTAGACATCGCCATATACATTTACCTACTGTTAGACGTAAGAAGCAAAAGATTTAAAGTATTTGACAAAACCATAATGTATATCCTACTTAAAACTGTTATAAACTATTTTTATGTTTGATATTTTAGTCGCTTTTGATTAAAAAATATTTCAAGAAAAGACCCAATACTTCTATAGACAAAATGTTATTGAAATTTTACAACGCGAACCTTCCCAACATTCTAAAAGTTTGAAACATAGGAATGTAAAAGTTCTTATTATCCCTAAACGACATGCATGACTGATATATCTTGTATAAAAAATTCAATTTCACGTTAAAGAATTCTAATATAAAATTACATTAGATTAAACGGATTCCTGAAAAGAGACAGAACATATTATTTCATTTCAAGCTTTAAGAATTCTTATTTTGAGAGCACGGAACTAATACTGTATGGACACTCATCTTCCACAATATCATGTTTGTATATCTTGACATTTCTTAATATCCCCAAGGACTGAACAGTCTACCAGGAAGAATATTGCGAGAAATCTAAACAAATCAAAAGTGTCTCTTTGAATGGATTTACAAAACTCATATATTTTGATTTGTCTTTAATTTATTTATACAGTACGATAAAATAAAGAAATACATACTATTTCTAATAGTGAAATATTTTGCATCATTTAATGACATTCTGCAGTAATTGTATTATTCGATAATAATTAATTTAGCAGAGTGCTCGCCGTTGATAAAGTTGCTTAAAAATTGGTTCCTTGAGCTCTAAAAAACTAAAAGCTGGCAGTTGTTGGTAATGTTACGTGTTTACAATCTCCAGTAAACAACCTGTATGTAGGTTCAAATAACTTGCAACAAGAATCTTCACAAACTACTGGTATATTGATCACTTAATTTTGCAATAATTTATCCTTAAAACTGACACAACTAATTATACTTTAATCTGACATAAATTCACTACTTTAAATCACAACTTGAAACTGTTTCATACTTCATCTTATCACTTGCTTGTCTAATATAAAACTATTCTCAGTCCGCTTGGATCCACTGCACATATGTTATAACTTGCGTTTCGTAATTGAGTTTTTATAAACAATTTTATTTATTTGTGGAGAGTCAATGTTGACTCTTAGAAATAATACAGTAATAAAATGTAAAGTGTTTAATTTAAAGTGAGTATGATAAGTGGCTACAAAAGCGTATTTATAACATTTAGATGGAGCGTCAACTAAATGTTGAACAAAGAAAAGCAAGTCTATTATGCAGCATAATTGTGAGAAGCAAAAATGTAATGTGATATCTGATATGATATGGTATGGGGAATTTGTTATCTGCACGTAACTGAAATTTGATACTGTGGAATAGTTTGAAATGAAGCAAACGTCACGTATCGCTTAGTGGCTCAAATACTATATAACATATATATCCGCGTCGAATATACTAGATCATTCTAGAATCATCCAAGCCGTCGTTCACGGCGCCTCCGGAGCTTTCTCGCACTCTCCACGAGGCAGTGGCGTAGACGTGCACGTAACACTGCCCCCTCCTTAAGTTTGAACGTCCCGGTCAGGCAATTCAGAGTCCCCATCATATTTCGCCAATCGGTCCAGGTGCACTACTTTCATCTTCATTAACAGACATACCAGGAGCAACTACTAAGTGTAGTAGACTTAATTGACTATAAAGTGCATGAAAATTAGCTTTCTTAAAATTAAAAGATGACTGATTAAGTATGGGAAAATTATTTATTTTTTTAACAATTTGTAATTAAATGCACAAGGCAGGGTGATGCAAGTCTTCTAGTAACAATAGCGTACCGGCTTTCTTAAGGTTACATGCCATATTGTATAGAACCAAATCCATGTTCTATCGTTATTATTGACTAATTGATTGTGCTGTTCGAGGTTATAAAAATTCATAAATTGTCGCAAAGCATTGTTAGTTGGACTAGATTACCCTAGAGCGTATTACTGTATATTAAAATCATCATATGCCCTGGTTTGCTGCAACGGTAACATCGGATACCTCCGCTAGGCTTTACACTTCCTTGTCGATTTTCCTATTTTTCTGAGAAACTTGTCTTGGTCATTATTTGAGTAAACATCTTATAGACAGCTCGTACTCGGTCCCCTGAAGAATCCATATAGGCGGCCTCTACCTCAAGTGCATGGATCAATGCTTCACTACTAGTCTTATGCCGAGATAGTCTAAGGACCCGCCTAATCTCCTCGCCTTTTACGCCTTCAATAAACGCGTCAACTGCCAATTGCTCCTGGAATTGCCTTGGTGCATTCGGGTAAGCCAAGTGTGCCAGTCTTTCTACTGTGGCCTCAAATTCTCATAAACTCTCCCCAACTTTTTGCATACGAGTCCGATATACTTCAGCGAGGTGTTGGTCACATTATCTTAAATCTAATGCAGCCTCAAATACTTTAAAATCCTGCTGCTGCGCCACTGGAATCTCCTGAAGCACTTCTTATGATTGACCCCCTAATGTTAAAACTAATGCCATAGCCTTTTCCTCATTACTCCAGTTATTTGTGCATGCAACTGCCTCAAACTGTCTCGTATATGTCGTTCATGAAGTTTGACCGTCAAAGGTGGGCGGTTGTAACTGAGGGCTGATGATACTACTAGCTGGCTTCCTCTTTCCCTCAACTGCCGTTTAAGTCGCTCTATTTTCTCTTCGACCATTTTTACCTTCCCCTTGACTTCTACGACTGTAGTCACTGTTCTTTCGACGTCAGTAACTTTTCCCTTAATGTTACTAACTTCTCCTTCGACGTTACCAACTTTTTGTTCAACTGTATTTATTTTTTCCTTGATCTTATTAGTGGCTGACAGGATGGCATCTTGTTGCACGTGTATAATTTTTTCTCAATTCTTTCTTTTCTTTAATATTTGTGATTTGTTGTCATAATCATAGCTTTAGTTTTATTTATGTTTAATTTTTCCATTTATTAGCATTTAGGTATTCTTCAACATTAACAAGTTCGTAGTTCATTTTATTTACAGCAGCACGTATATAATTTTCTACGGTGGCTATAAGTGTGTCATCAGCAAATAAATCAACAAAGTTACAGGATGTATATTTAACAAAATCATTTAAGTAAATTATAAAAAGAATTGGTCCTAATACTCTGCCCTCCGTTACACCATATTCGTTTTCTAAAGGTAAAAAAAGAATTACTTATTTTTGTGATTCGGAAGCAATTTGCTAGATAATTTTCAAACCAGCGCAGTACAATTCCATTAATACCATAATATTACAATTTTCTCAGTAACAAATTTCTATCAATTGTTTCAAATGCTCTAGTAAAATCTAAAAATATTGCTACAATATTATTTATTGTCATCAATATTTTGAATCCATTGTGAAACCGTTAACTGTAAAGCAGTTTCGCAAGAATTTTTTTTTCTAAATCCTGACTGATTTGAAATGAATAAATTTTTGCTGTTAAAGTAATTAAGCAGTTGTTCATATACAGCTAGTTCTAATATTTTTGCTATTGGTGGAGGAGTATTAATAGGCCTGAAATTTGAGGAATTATTACTCTTTTAATTTTTTTCTATAGGTATAACGGTGCTAGCTTTCAATTCATCTGGAATTATACCAGTCTGTAGAGACGCATTTATGAATTTTAGTAATATCGATCCTAATGTATCAAAACACTTTTTAATCATAACTTGACTTAAAACTTCATGAACATTCATTTTATTATCAAGTTTTTTAACAATCTCACTTAAGTTATCAAGATTTAATAGTTTAAATTCTATGAATGTAGGAGGTAAAAAGTTATTATTTTCGTTCCGTATATTCATATTTGTTATAGAGTCAGATATATCCCTTATACTCGAGACATTTATTAAAGTTTTCTGCTATTTCACTTTCATCCTTAATTTCAATTATAGAGTTATTTCCATATTTAAATAAAATTGAGTTATTTAGAGATGATTTGTTGACGTTTTTAATTTCCTTCTTTAAAGTTTTCACATTTTTTTAGAATTATTTTTGTAAGCATCGATTTTATTCTCATAATAGATTTTTTTTTTATATAATAATATATAATCAGAGGCAGAAATCGCGAACATTTTTTAGGTAGACATAATGATCAAATTTTGGAATATTTTCATAATATTCCTAATACCAGCTTAAGATGTGCCAGCCTAGATTTAAATATTCTAAGAGGAACTATTAGAAGATGTCTTGTAAAGAACCATTTGAAGCCATACAAACCAAAGTTTTTGATTACTTTAAAGCCCGGAGATGAAGATAGAAGATTAGAATTTTGTTTATGGGTAGAATACCTCAATAATTCATTCCATTAAAGAAATATTATATACCAACGAAGCCACTTTCAACATCAACGGAGTTTTATGCCAAAATTCTCACTACTGGTCAGTAGAAAATCCAAACTGGATTATCAATTGTAAAAGACAATGTACACTAAAAGTAAATGTTTGGTGCCGGATACTCCATAATAAAATTATTGGTCCGTTCTTCTTTGAAGGAAATTCAAATAGATTCCAATTTTTGGATTTTCTGAGGAATGAATTTTTGGAAGCACTAGATAGTTTACCCATTCGTGACCGAGTTAATTTAAAATTTCAGTTAGATGGGTGTCCTGTACATAATGCAATGATAGTGAGAGAGTGGTGAAATAATCATTTTCGAAATCAGCGGATAGATCCCAACAGCCTTATAATTGAATTTCCACCTAGGTCACCGGGTCTAACACCAATGGACTTTTTTCTTTGGGATACTGTTAATGAAAAGGTATATAAATCGAGACCCCAGACAATTGAAGATCTCCGAGCTAGAATAAGGAACGCATGTCTAGAAATTACTCCTACACAATTAAGAAGTGTGTCAAATAATATTAAAAAATATATGAAAAATACACATTACATTGAACGGTGGTTTGGTGGAAACTTCAAAAATTTTGTTGTTTCTTTACAATCTTCATTTATTACATTACATTTATCGTTTATTGTAATAAAATTTTTTTAGTGTTTCCATGATTTCATGTCATTTTTATTGGTTCCACATTAATTTTGCGGCGTGATTAGCGTCATTATATTTTCATTGCGTATTAGAATTAACTTTGTTGTATGTTCTTGATGTTTATTCCATGACTTACTATTGTCTGCAATAATAAATGCGCACTAATATTATCTGCAAAAATTTTATTAATTCGTATTTTTTCGTATTTAGGAGGGCGCTGAATACATATGCATGTATGTATGTATTCATATTTTACGTAAAAAAATCGTTAATAGGATTTCTTAAATTTTAGCCCCTAGAAAAATTGCGGTAGGCCATGATCTTTAAAAAACTATATATGACGTTTTATCCAAAAGTGCAGTTTTTGGTGTTGTACCTTAAAAAAACCGGTCAAAATCGATTAATAAATACAACTTTTATAACGGTGTTAGGGTTTTAAATGGGTCACACAGTATATTTAAGCTACACACTATGTATACTGTATATTAAAAAGGTGTTGTTTCCCATTTTGTAAATGGTCTTTGTACTGTTAAATGGTGTATAAATAAAAAAAATAAATAAGTAAAAAACCCAAAAATAGAAGAAATGAGTATGAACAGAACACCACAATTAATGATTAGACAATTTTTTTTATACATTTATTAAACGTCGGCCTATTTCCGCTACTGAGGCCTAACACCTACGCCTGTAGACGAGCTACCCCCAACCAGGAATTTTGCCCAACCTCTTCCCTTAAGAAGAGTAGGGATCTTTTACTTGCCTAACGTTTAATAGACAAGGGACCGACGGCTTTACATCTCCTCCGAAGGATGGTATATCCCCTATACAACCCTCGCCTAAGGTTGTATAAATTTCACGCGTACACTAATATACAAGCCGCTGGAAGATGTGTGAGGCGAGAACGCGGTCTTCGTTGTGAACACGAACGGTACCTCAGGTTTGGGAAAAATAAAATTATTTCAGCTAGAGAGCTTTATATGACACTCTCGAGGCCTTCCGTGCACTTAATTTTAATTGATTTGAGTTCGGGGTGGATAAACTTGAAAAGGTTGGAAAGAGCCAACTGCTTCGCCCTATATATTGTCATAGCTTGATTCTCACTAGAGTTTCATCTAATTCGGTTTAATTAACACTTTACTGAATATTATTTCAGTTGGCAGGGTCGAAAGCCACACCCGGTATAGTATAGTAGCTCCATTTTAAATTAAACACTTTAGTTTAGAACGAAATAATTAACAAATGATTTATTTCGGTTAACACACAGAGTTGAATATTTAAATAGTAAAATCAGATTTTTATTCACACAAATTTATTTTAACGTATCGACACTTGAAATTTGCCTGAGTCGGGTTTATTGTATTTTATTTAATTAAAATTAGTTATTTATTATTTGAGAAAATTCACTTAAAAACTAGAGTCACGAAGGCGATTTAAAATGAAGCACTGGGGTGGAATAATAAAATACTTTTTTACTAGGATCTGCCTAGGAAGGTGATACGGGCACTAATTTATATTAATTTCACTAGGTACGCCAGAAACACAACTTGCCGGGAGTTTGGCACGCTTCCGTATTTATACTAGTGATGGGGCACGACGCTCGCTGAGAGCTGGAAAAGCCGAAAAGGGAGCCAGACCATCATGTGGCGCTCGAATTATGAAATATTGTGCAAGAGTTGCTAAAATTTTGGAAAATTTGATCGAAACTTATGTCATTAAATCGGGCGTTGAAAAGGAAATAATTTGATAAGAAAATGTCAGCGGAATCTAATTCGATTTTAGAAATATGAGCGATAACTGTCTGAATAATTGGCTAAAATTTGAATTGGTCCCGTGAAGTAGCGTTGCTAGTCGTAACTTTAATCCATATTTAATGTTATATTTAGCCATATTGGGGGTATGAGATTGTCTGCGTCGAGCAGAGCGGCATCCAGATTTAGGGTAATATGAGTGAAGATAGGGATGAGTTGCTAGCAACTAGTGGGAACACGTAAACTGGACTTATTTTTTTAATGAGCGTTTTATGGGCTGACTGGGGAGATAAATGAAAGACGTTTTGAGATATTATTGGAAATTGAAATTGGACTTTGAATTGAAGCGAAAGGGACGTGTAAAATTTTTAGGGAAGTGAAATAAATTATTCTAATTTAAGATTTGGGGAGTCACTTGAAAGTAAATTAAGATGATGAGGGGGCTGTATTTCTTAGGATGATCCTTTGTAATTTTCTGGCTATATTTTGACGAGTTTTGATGTTGGGGGGTTTTTGACGTTATATTTAGATTATTCGGGAATTATAGATGTGGTGTGAATTTTCTCAGAAATATTATTTGTAAATTGGGGTTTTTGAGTTCCCCAGGTGCTTTAATGACTTTTTCATATGTTTTACCAAGCTGACCATAATAATTTAATTATTTGTCAAATTTTAGTGATTTTTTGTCGGCCACCTTGGTAATATGGAGAACGTACGGTAACAGTTGGAACGGTCACCCATCCAACTACTAACCGCGCCTTACGTTGCTTTACATCGCATATCGAAGTATGTACATAGTAAAGACGCACCCACGCTCGCCCCGATTAGACAATATCGAAATACTCTTTTTTGCCTTATTAATACAGCTAATTAACTGCTGATTAGCCTGAAAATGTTCCATGGTAAGCGGTATGTAGGAACAGTGGAAATTAATATTTATTATGAAAGTTATTGGGCAACCAACAGGCAATTTTTTTCTGATAATAATTTTAGATCAGTCTGGAGTTTACAAAGTAGCCGCAGTAACAACATATAACAATTGTTATTTGTATAATATTTCAATATTTTCATGTGCAAGCAACAACGACAAATTATTATTAATTATCTGTTTCAATCCTTTTGAAAACCATGTTTGCTGGGGAGAAAGCGAATTATTGATAAAATATTTCTCGGTCGCCTATTTATATGGTTTTCGGCACCGATGAATATTGCCACATAATAATTGATTCAATCAGCTGAATAGGACAACGTGTATTGCAATTTCACAACATAATTATTGGATTCAAATATAAATTCAATTCTAATACGTTAAAAATAACCTATACAACATAATGGTTAATAACATAATAGCATTTCCAATGAGAATCCAATTACGATTAATACAATTATTTCGAAAATATCTATCGACACGCTACAGCTAGTTGCAAAAATTTGTGGATTGGTGTAAATTTTGATTGTACATGTAAATTATGCTGCTATATTTACGCAAAATTTATGACTTACACAATCAATAAATTTGCAGGAAATTGCGAAACCATTCGTATAATGCAATTAAATGTAAAAAGATAATTACTTAATTTTGCTGCCGCATATGTAGATAATATTTTTGTAAACGAATCGACAATTTTCCGAAACAAGTAGGAAAATTGTAATTCGTTAGTTAAATAATACTGTTTATCTAAACCACAGGACACTCAACAATTAGAAATATATCTCTGGAGCACTTTTCACATCCATTGTTATTGAACAATGGACATGAAAAGTGACCATTGACCTTAAAACATTGCGATCTTCATTTTTTACGTTAATGTCAGGATTGTAATTAAAAAATTCAATTTCATATTGGACAGGGCCATTCTGCATTCAGCCAACTTACTTAGGCATGCATATGTGATGAATTTATCTAATATTCGTATACAGTGTGTCCCATTTTTCATGGAGCCAACCTCATATCTCGCTCTTTGATATCCGAATATTGTGAAATTTTGATGGTTAATGTATAACTATAAAGAGAGTCTTTAGACGTAACCTCAATTGATTTTAGCCATAAGCGTCGGATTCTAGAATGGAATTTATGATTAAAAACTAATAAAAGCAACAAAAAATACTTACGATGAGCATCAACTGTTACACGTTAATATAATTTTCCCCGCCTAACAAAAAGAAAATGCTAAAATGCAAACCAAACAAATACTACGCGTGTTAAGTTCGCTTTTACATTTCATCTACGCCACTTTAACGTCTGCGGAGGCTTGTACATAATATGTTTGTTTCTTTTCTAGCGTTGCCGGATTCAAAAAAATATCTAGCAATATGGGAAAAACAAATAATGCTTGGAAGTTGTATCATTTTTTTAGATCGGACAATAACAGGGTTCAAGAACCAAAATGGCTGCCTTAAGAGTTGAATGAGATGACACTTAACTATTTAGACACTGGCATTGCACCCCAATTATGACGCAATTTTTACATCGTAATAAAAATGTCTACCTTTTTACAAATTGGCCGTCATTTTCGATTTACATGTCCAGAAATCGAAGTGCTGCGGGTAAATTTAATACAATGAATGTGTACAAATCACATGCAAATTTTCTTGCTTTCTACATTAACCGTCAGATTTTGCCGATTTTTTATATGTGCCACTTAAACTATATGCGCATATACTTATTTTCCCTAAAGCGCTTATAACATAAAATTTTAAGGCACTGTGATACAACAAATACGTTCAATTCATAAACAACCACTATACACAAAGACCACTGATTGTAAACTGAAATTATTAACGGCCAAATATTTGCAGCTGAACTGTTGTAATACATGAAGAGAAATGTCAAGTAACATGTTGCCAGATTTAAGCAAAATGGGTCAACATTTTTTTACTATATAGAGAATCCGTAATATTTTAATTTAAGACATGGTAGATCATGCATAATTAACACAATCCGAAGGTTGTCATTTTTTCGAAATATTATGGAGTTGTGGAATTTGCGAAATTCGTAAATCCGCACGTCCCTGGCTCGTGCCAAAATTTTCTTCTTTTATACACACTAAATCACGTTTTAAATTTTTTACTAGTAGGCGAGGGTTGTATAGGAGATATACCATCCTTCGGAGGGGATGTAAAGCCGTCGGTCCCTTGTCTATTAAATGTTAGGCAAGTAAAAGATCCCTACTCTTCTTAAGGGAAGAGGTTCGGCAAAATTCCTGGTTGGGGGTAGCTCGTCTACAGGCGTCGGTGTTAGGCCTCAGTAGCGGAAATAGGCCGACGTTAAGTAAATGTATAAAAAAAAAAATTTACTCCATTTTATAATAGTGTGGGGGTGGTATTGGGGGTGATAGTGGGGAGTGGCTGATGGTAAAAAAATTTTGAGACCTTGACTTTTTGTACATGCCCTAAATTGCAATTTTATGGACTCTTACCTGCATGCTTTGCCTATTTACTTTATTTACCCCATTTACCCCGAACCCTTTAATGGAATTAGATCAAAATGCAATCTTATTCCAGATCTCATTATAATACATAAGCGTACGAAATTTTAAGTCAATATCATAAACGGTTCTAGAGTAAACGAGCGTACAAAAAAAAAAGTTAAAGACAGACCGACAGACAGACAGAATTTTTTTAGCTCAAATTTAAAATCTCGACGTTTCATGAAATTTTAAGCCTATTCAATAAAAAAAATAATAATAATTTTTTTTGCGTTTACTATACTTCCACTGGACCTGGAAGTAATTAAACCTTCTGATATGTATGTGCCCCAAGTTGCATACTTCTATCATCAAAGGCACAATTATTTCACCTATCTGCATTACTAATGGACTTTAGCATTATTTCGATAAAATTTTAACGTCAAAACAAAACTAAATTTTTTGTTACTCAAATTTAATATTCAACGAAATAAATGTTTGAAACCAGTTTTGCATATATTACCTTTTACTGCAAGAGGCATATTTAATTTAATGTTCCCCTTTGCATTAGACTATTTCAAAGTTTATGTTTTGACTAGCATAGTGAGCTTTAATTATGAATTAAAATAAGTTTGAAAGCTTATAATCCAAAATGTATTTTATAATGTATGGATTAATAATTCATCAAACTTTAATTAAAACCCGTTCTTTCGTGAGTTTGTTAAATATTTCGTTAGTATAGATTATTACAATACTGATATTGTATTTGTTATATAGAAGTCTGATTATTTGAGTTTCAGTTATAATTTTAAAAAGCCTACGTATTATCTAATAAATTAATATAATATTAATTTTATGAATAAACTTTATAGAGATATAGATTTTGTGCCTCTTATAATATCGTTTGAGTATATTATAGTTTTTTTTTATACATTTATTTAACGTCGGCCTATTTCCGCTACTGAGGCCTATCACCGACGCCTGTAGACGAACTACCCCCAACCAGGAATTTTGCCGAACCTCTTCCCTTAAGAAGAGTAGGGATCTTTTACTTGCCTAACATTTAATAGACAAGGGACCGACGGCTTTACATTCCCTCCGAAGGATGGTATATCTCCTATACAACCCTCGCCTAAGATTGTGTAGCTTCCGCGCATACACTGATATACAAGCCGCTGGAAGATGTGTGAGGCGAGAACGCGGTTTCCGTTGGAATGGTCACCCATCCAAGTACTAACTGCGCCTGTCGTTGCTTTACATCGCATACCGAAGTATATACATAGTAAAGACGCACCTATGCTCGCCCCCTATATTATAGTTGATGTTATCACTATAATGTCGGAGAGTACTGACCCATATTTCAAAGAAAAAAATTCTTTAAGTTTCTAAAGTTTATGTGCGGATAAAATCGTATATAGTAAATTATATAACGAGCATAAAAAGTGAAACTTACCACACGCGAATCATATACAATATTTTTTTCACGGTCAAAAAAGACAAAACCACATTAAATTACAGGTTTGATTTACAAACTTCGTACCTTTTTCACGACGATACGGGAAATAGATTTAACGAAAGATTATTTACACTCGGTGGAGTACATTCCATAAAGTATCGTCACTCCCTCAGTCAGTATTCATATTTTAATAGAGAAATTGTTCCGACTATGATTAGGTATAACTTTAAAAATGACATTAAATTTATCATGGCAGATACCTCCAGAATACTGCCACCTTACGCGAACAACTTGCCAGATCCCTCTAAATTTGGAGAGTTTTTTGTAAATGGTACTTTTTTTTGTGTTTCTGTGACTAATTAGGAAAAAATCATTAATTTTATTACGATAACATGACAAACAAAATTCATTTTATAATTAAAAATTATTCGTTTTAATAGTTAAATAATTATTATTTTAATGTAAAAGATAAAACTCAATGAAAAAAATTTTATGGAAATCCATTCATTATAGATGGGTTCCGAAGTCAAAATCTAACTGCACTCAATTACTAAAAAATAAACTTATTTTGATATAGCTGTGAATGGTATCATATAGAATCTCATAGAGATTATTCAACTATATAAAATTTTCAATAAAGTATCGAACATAATTATGGAGTTCTAAAGTCCTAAAGTACCAACTTCTGGAATCCACGAAGCATTTTTAACCTTTGATGTGATACTGCCGTCAAAATACCAACACTTCAATCCTACACAATGCTACAAGGGAAACTCCCCTAAAAGTGATACTATAAGGAGCAAGTTATAAGTTCAAAGAGGGCACAGAGTGTAGCATAGTCATGGCCCGATTAGCCCGGAATTGTAGTGTAGTGCTCACGACAAAAAAGTAACGTATACTTCGGCAGAAAACTCTAGCCAGTAGAGCCAAGGGCGTGCCTACGAGTTTTGTAAATTTGTGGTATCATAGCGCCTTAAAATTTTGTTTCGTGCGAAATATTTATAGTGTGAATTGTTTATCAATTGGGCAGCATTAATTTTTGTTTATAAATTACGTACTTGTTGTATCACAGTGCCTTAAAATTTTATTTTGTTAGTGCTTTAGTGCAAATAAGGGTAATTGTGAGGTACCGTAATATTTTTAAATGTGCAAAAATGGAAGTGGTTCCCGGTTGTTCAAAAGAAGTGGTAAAAGCTCATACCCCTAGAAATTCTCCATTAAGCTTCAAGGAGAAGACAATTATTTTGAACGTATATCATGCATTGGAGAAAGATCATCACATGGTAGAGAAATCAGGATCAACAGGTTTAGTTAACATGACTTAAAGGTATACCGGCGTGAGTGAGCAGGCCATTTACAAAATTTTAAGAGAAGAAAAAATTGAAGGGGATGTTCAGAAACCTAAAGCGAAGTCTGGAAGAAAAAAAATAGTATTAGACAAATTCCAGAAAAATGGACTTCGACGTAAAGTTCATAAATTCTTCTATAATAATGAAATCCCTACTGTTAAGAAAATTTTACAATCCCTGAATGATGATGAACATATACCTAAAATGGGCAAATCGACGTTAAAAAATTGTTTGCATGATATGAACTTTGGATTTCCAAAAGGAAAGAGAAATAGCCTCCTACTTGAGAGGAATGATATTATTTGTTGGCGAAGGAATTATATTCGGACAATTAGAGTTGCCCGTGAAACAGGAACAAAATGCTATTATTAGATAAGACGTGGTTAAATAAAGGACATACTGTAACGCATTTTGGCAGGATTGAAATGTAAAAAGTATTCGTCAAGGCCATATAGAAGATTGGTCAACAGGATTTAAAATGCCAACAGGAAAAGGAAAACGTTTAATAATAACGCACATAGGAAGTGATTCAGGATTCGTGGAAGATAGACCTCTATCGTTCGTGTCGAAAAAAAGTGGCGATTATCATGAGGACATGAATGCGGATGTTTTCGAAGAATGGTTTGCAAAAACTCTCGCTAACATTGAACCCGGATCACGCCCCGTACCACAGTCATTTACTGGAAAAATTACCAACCAGTGCATGGCGAGAAGCGCAAATTCAAGAATGGTTAGATGGTAAAGGTATCCTATTCGATCGTGCTTCGCTGAAAGCCGAACTGCTAACCCTAGCGAAACAGCATTCGCCAATATATAAGTAGTATAATGTGGATGAATTGGCTAAAGCTAGAGGTATTGAGGTATTACGGCTACTGCCTTACCACTATGAACTCAATCCCATTGAACTTATTGCTAAAGTAAAGGGAAATGTTGCAAGAGAAAATGGAACTTTTAAATTAGAACATGTAAAAAGCCTGCTATCCAGTGCATTAAAAAGAATTGCAGCTGATTATTGACAAAAATGCATAGGGTACATTAAAAAAGTTGAAGAAAAAATGTGGAATACAGATATTCGGATTGACGCAGTGATTGAGCCAATAATAGTAAATGTAGGAGCCAGCAGTGATAGTGACGGTGACAGTGGTGAGTGAGTGATAATCCATGATAGTGTCATGTAATGATTGTGATGTTATGAATTATTTATTGTGGAAAATTATTGTTGGTAGGTTTTGTTTTTTATTATATTATTTTAACAAGAAAGTTTATTTATGTTGTCATAGGACAGTTATTCACCTTTAACTTTGGAATTTTTTGTTTTTAATTATTCTATTTTAACAAGAAAGTTTACTTATGCCGTTAGAACAGTTATTTATTTTTAACTTTGGTATGTTTTATTTTGTTTTTAATTATTCTGTTTTTACAAGAAAGTTTATTTATGTTGTTCTAACAGTTATTTATTTTTAAGCTGTAATAATGGGGTGGATCGGGATTTTCAATTCGTAGTCCTCAAATTCAAGATTTTTTTCCCCCAGTCGACTAAGTCACAAAAAAATATATACTTTACAAAAATGAAGAACTTGATAAAACACGTAATTTTGGTTCTCGGCCTTATCGACGTCGGATCATTATTTAGCGAGATATCGCGAATTAACGTTAAAAGAAAAGACAAATTTTTCAATTAATTTTTTCTCGGCTTAACATGCACGTAGGACTTTTATTATATTTTTCATAGAAGGGTAAGGTCATCCATTTTAAGAGGCCGGAGGCTGGGGGTGTTGGGACAAATAATAGGGGAGGGAGGGAGGTAGGGTAAATTTCTTTTAATCCCCTTATAACTCTCCTCCGGCGAGGAGGATCGCAAAAAATCAAAGTGACATTTCTTCAGTTTTTCACGTAAAACTAAATAAAATTGGCAGAAATCACGCGAAAAGCACGCGGCTGGCGCGCGAAAGAATTTTTGACCCTTTTTTCAAAAAATGTTTTTGTCATGAAGGGAAGGGGTGGAGGGAATAATTATTATGTCAATCGATGGCTTTATATTTTATCTTCAATTTCCGTCCAACTAGACCGCAATCCGATAATTATTAGGGAGAGGGAAGAGTGCAAAGTTTTTGCTGTATAGTGGGAGAACGGAGAGAGTCAAGTTCATTTTTGGGAAATATATATTTATTTTGTGGAATCAACACCCGCCAACTTATTGACGAAAAAACGGTTTCCAGCATTTTTAAATGATCCCCTTCCAGGGTTCCTTCAGATCTGTGGAACGTAAGTGGGGAAACAATACCGAGACCCGATCCGAGTCGATTGGAAAAGAAATTCCTCAGTTTGAGGACTACGAATTGAGGATCTTTTTTTCTGCCCGCCAAGGAATATGCTCACGCCTCCACGTTGGTCCTTCCTGGGCAATAAGAACAACTGGCATGGTTATAAATTTTATAAACGTCAACAATTCTACAGTTTTAATGTCGGATTACGTAAGTATTCCACTCCTAATAAAATTATGCCTGCCATTAAAAACGTTATTAAAACAACTCCAGTTTCTCTTTTTGGCTGAGTTGAGCGTGTAATAAATTTAATTATATTTATTTTTTATTTTATAAAATAATATTGTTTTATATATACCTACATAAATACGCATGTGGCGCCACTGAGTGCCCGGGATATACGATTTCTTTCTTTCTTTCCAAGTTTGTTTACGACTGAATAGTTAGTCGAGCAAATTATTAGGTACAAAGGCGGCATGATAAATCATTTACTCTATGCGGTCGACTAGGTCATTAAAATTGTTTGTGGTAGTCGTGATTTCCATTTCTAATAGACGGACAAAACTTAATATATTTCTCTCAATTTAGTGGGATTATATGGTAGTACGAGGTGCCGCTTATTTTTCGCGTTACTGACTCGAGTTTTCGGCCGAAGTATAGCTCAGAATTTCGGGGCGTAACTGTACCCTATACTTACGGGTTGAATTATTAGTTGCTCTCGTTTTCCTGGCGTAGCAATAAAAATAAAACACCCTGATTCACAAATACAACACTTTAATACTGCAGCAACTGTCGCGGGATAGACTATATGTGTCAAATTTAACAATGTGACACTCAATATGTGATTAATAAGTTATGTGTTGCTACGTAACAAAAGATTAAAATATATATTTATAATACCGTTCGGTAGCTCCCGCAGGCGTACAGGGTATAATGATATATATTAACTTAAATATCTTGAAAGAGATAAGTAGCAATTAATTCCCCAGACGATATGTCAGGTTGCTTGATATGAAAAATACAGCAAATAAACTAAATAAGAGAGTATAAATGAGATAATATTTATCTACTGGAATCCATGGCTTCGCGCCCCCAAAGGACCGGACAGAGTTCTGACAGTATCGTAGACCTCTCAGTTACGTGGTTTGCCCAGATGACGGCTGTGAGGGGGTCCTAAACGGCGGCGAAGGTGCTATTCGAGTCGTACCTCAAAAGCGTGAGTGATAACAGCGTGCCGGGAGGCGTACCAAGAAAAAGCGTACCATAAACGTACCAACAGCGCACCATAAACGAACCATAAGCATACCACAAAAGCAAACCCTGAACGTGCCGGAAGCGGTCTCAAATAATAAAAATCACATGTCAACAGGTGAAGGGTGACCATGCAGAAAATGCTTATCTTTTGTCGACTAAAATCCTACTTAGTAGTGATAGTTTTCTATCGACACTAGTTCCACAAAATAAAACAATATCCAATATAAGGAAAAACTGCAGTTGATTGCCTAAATTTACAAATCCCACGGGGATGGCTACAGATAAACTGGGCAATCGTCGACAAAGCGGCCGCGTGCTCTACGAGACGTATTTTGAATGAATCACGACCAAGCCAGAAGCTCTTTTAGAGCCCTCTTTATTGAAGCCATGCATATGTTTTTATATATTATGTGATTTTATATACTTTATAGAGTACAGTGGGTTGCCTATGATCGACCAGTATTATTTTCTCTCAGAACATAGCCAGCTCGTTGTAGGCTCGTAACAACAAGTATAGTCTGCTTGATGCGTGTTTCATCAACCGTGTTGGCATCATCTGGCATTGATTAATCTGTTTGATACTTTATGATACGCAGATTATCTTCAGATAATATCAACATGAAACGCCCATCGATTATACAAGTGTAGTGTTGAAATGTTTTGATAGTTCTCCATTAGATTTTGTTTTTCATCAAACATAAAATTTCGTAGTTTAAAATACTCTGACTAATGTGAAGTTTTTTCAAAAAATAGAACTAGAAATGGTTTTCTCACCCCTCTTTATAACTGCTAGAAATATCGTAAATGTTTTAGGTATTTCATCTAGCTCCTCTACCTTTCGCTGAAATTTTGATCTTGTTTATTCTACCCAATGTATGTTAATTATGTCAATCATTACGTACCAGTATGTGACCAATAGTTGGTAGTAACCTTTAACACATTTGTGAAAAAATAAACAAACTCCAACTGTTTAACTACTTATGGTATGGGCTTATGTTACTTTTATACGTTTGGCTTATGATATCCATATTTGTAAAACAAATATAGGATGTCATTGGAAAGTGCGATGTACAGTATAAAAATTTACACGACGTGCAAGATACTTATACTCTGAGCTGGAAAATACAATTTATAATGCATTACAATAGATAAGATCCAGTGGCAGTTGAAATCCTTTAC
Source organism: Leptura quadrifasciata (assembly GCA_963675555.1). NCBI lineage: Eukaryota > Metazoa > Arthropoda > Insecta > Coleoptera > Cerambycidae > Leptura > Leptura quadrifasciata. The sequence continues at coordinate 155,380,548 of OY776674.1, forward strand.
ATACAAAATGTTTCATCAATGCTCGAGGCTATGACAGGTCCCATTTCAAGTTATGGAGTTACATTTTAAAATGTATATTCCAGTCCAAGGAGACACTAAATTTAGTATGTATGCTATTGAGAATGAGTTTTTGTTCTATGAGATAGTAAGAGTTGAAGTATTATACTTAGAGGAAATGTGCCTCATATATTTGAAGTTTTTCTACCGCTCTAAGCGTTCGTTGCTTTTAACATGAATGATGTAAAGCTGTCCTAACTCGTGAAGTTAAGTTATGGTGGTTTTGTGGGCTGAATAGCGTTCTATTTAACACCCTAGTGCTTCTGTTATTTGAATTGTTAGACTGGGCAACCCAACTTCTTACTGTATACATTCTGTGATTAAACAATGAAGTGCCAAATGACCGAATATTTAAAGTAAATGACATTTCTTAAATAAAGTTGAATGTAACACATTACTTGATCCTATTGAATTGTGTGTTAAGATAGCAGATAATTAATAAATATTTTTACCCTTACGTAGCAGTCGTTACTAATTATTTAAAAATTGCGAAATGAGCCAAAAGAAATTGTAGAAATTACAGGCTTAATGGGGTACTTTGGGGTATGCGGTGTGTTGTCCCCACATATCCGAAAAAAGAGGGACAACAACAAAACAGGCTCAAAAATTCTAAGATCAGTTACCAGAAAAAATTTTATAAAATAAAAAATTTGTCATCAAAAAATAAAAAGGAGAAATTAATCTAGAAATTAGTAAAATCGTATATCGTTCATGGGAAATTAAATCCACACACAACTAATTGTATATAAATTTAATTGATTATTGTGTACAATATAGTGTGCGTTATATAAATTACGATTGATTTATTTAGGTTAATAAATGAACAATTAATAGTCGTGTACAAGGAGAAAAAACACCTGAACGTGAAACTAATTGTAAACTAAAGTTCATTGATTTCTTCTATATTAAGACACATAAAAGGATATAAACTGTAAAATATATATCATATCTTATTGCAAAAGAAATTTAGAAAATTTACGACATAAGCGCTAAATAATATATACAGGCTGTCCATTTTATCAGGGCACTCGAGAATATCTCATATAATACCGGTCGTACAAAAAATTTTTTTTACGAAAATTGTGCCGATTTATAAAACCTATATAATGGTTTAAAGACATTTGAAATCCATGACCTACTTTAAGAGTTATGGCGGAAAATATCGAAAATGCGGAAAAAGTCTAGGTCAAATATCTCCGTTATTTGAAGAGATACGAGAAAAATTCTAAGGCGAAAATTTTTTGCAAATCAGAGTGTTTCAACGAGGTTTTATCTAATTTTTTTCAAAACCGCTGTATTTTGAGATTTACTCTTCAGGCTGTTAAAAAAATTATTTTGAAACGGGCGGGAAATAGCGCCATTAAATAGAGTATTTTTCTCCCTTTTCAACGATATATCACATGCCATATTTATTCATTGGTACTACGTTAGTAATTATAAAAACATTTTTTAAAACCAATAATTTTTTTTAACAAGCATTATACTTGCCGTGGGGAAGTATGATTAAATAAAACGATAAAATAATTCAATAAGTTATTCAAATCTTTGAAAACATTAACACAATTAAGAAGAATAAAATAAATTCAGGTAACAAAAACAAAATAACAATCAAGAAAGCAATACGGAGCAATTATGGAAAGAGTATTCGCAGTTATGCCAATGTATAGAGGTACTCCATAAAAGCGTTACTCCTTGCTTAGAAAGTTAATATGTCTTTACCAATTAATTTAAGTATAATATCCATTTGTTTGTATTTTATGATTTCACTATTATTTCAATCATTTTAAAATAGTTGTCTATGAACAAATTTGACGGTTTAATTTTTGGCAGATCATCTCAGTTAATACTTAAACTCTCACTCAATCACACTCGTTTAAGAATTTAGAATTTTCAAAAATGATTTTCACTCACATTGATCGTTATAATATGTTCGTTACATATTGCCAATGCAATTTTAACTCTGGATTAGCTCAAGTAGAATATAGAAACAGGTTTCCACAAACACTACAGCCGAATAAAACTCTGTTCAGAAAATTAGCTATGAAACTGAAAAATAATGGTTCATTTTTAAAGAAGAAGACAAGGTTGAACAGTGTTACTGATAATGTAAATAAGGTAAACCGAGTTATTATTTATGTAAGAAATAAAAATACAGAAAATTTGGAAACGTGATTAAGAGAAATTCAAATTGCTTGTCATCTAAATAAAACAAGTGCTAGAAAAATTTTAAAGAAAAATGGTTACCGGTGTTATAAAGCCAAAAAAGTTCACAATTTACAAGCGGGGGACAAACCAAGGAGGTAGGTGGCTGTTGGAAAAGAAGCGTGCCGATCCATTAATATGTAGTAAAATACTTTTGTCCGACGAGGCAAATTTTTCCAATAATGGATTTTTTAATCGCAATATTCATTAGAAATGGACTTCTGAAAATACACACTGGCATAGACCGACTGGGTTTCAAAATCGTCTTTCAATAAATGTGTGGATAGGTATTTTAGGCACCAATTTAATAGGTCCTTATTTTTATGATGGTCACCTCAGTGATCAAAGGTATCTAAACTTTTTGAGAAATGAATTTAATGAATTCTTCGATGACTTACCTTTAGAAAATCGACACAGTTTTCAACATTTTCAACAAGATGGAGCTCCTCCCCACAATTCCCAGATTTGCCTAGATTATTTAGATGAAATTTTGCCTCAACATTGGATAGGTACCAATGGGTTTGTTCGATGGCCCCCTCGTTCTCCAGATATAACCCAATGGATTTTTTTCTATGGGGGTATAATAAAGATAAGGTGTTTTCGACGACACCGCAAAATGTAGAAGACCTAAAAGCTCGAATTCAACAGGCATGTATTACAGTTACCCCCGAAATGCTGAAATGTTTTAAATGCAGTGCCTCGCCGCGTTCGATTGTGCATAAGAAATCGCGGTGGGCACTTTGAACACTTGATATGATATCTTAAAAATTATTTTGAGAATTAGATAAATGCTAATGTTCTGTGAGCTATATTCTTTTTATTATTAATTTGTTTTTGTCACCTGAATTTACTTTATTCTCCTTAATTGTGTTAATCTTTTATTATAGCAAAGATTTCAACAACTTATTGACTTATTTTATCGTTTTATTTAATCATACTTCTCCACGGCAAGTATAATGCTTGTTAAAAAAAAGTATTGGTTTCAAAAAATGTTTTTATAATTACTAACGTAGTACCAATGAATAAATATGGCCTGTGATATATCGTTGAAAAGGGAGGAAAATATTCTATTTGATGGCGCCATTTCCCGCCCGTGTCAAAATAATTTTTTTAACAGTCTGAAGAGTAAATCTCAAAATACAGCAGTTTTGAAAAAAATTAGATGAAACCTCGTTCAAACACTCTGTTTTGCAAAAAAATTTTCACCTTAGAATTTTTATCGTATCTCTTCAAATAACGGAGATATTTGGCCTAGACGTTTTCCGCATTTTCGATATTTTCCGCCGTAACTCTTAAAGTAGGCCATGGATTTCAAATGTCTTTAAACCATTTTGTAGGTTATATAAATCGGCACAATTGTAAAAATAATTTTTTTTGTACGACCAATATTAAGTGAGATATTTTCGAGGGCCCTGATAAAATGGACAGCGTGTATATTTTTTATTCATAATAATATTAAAAGCTTCTTCAGTGTATCTGTCACTCCGTCATAAAAGGCTATAAATAACACTAAAATAAATATCCTCTTCTTCATTATCTTTATTTTCCACAGAGTTTGTGCAATCTTTCCCACAACAACTTTTACAAAGTAATGTACATGGGAGCCATATCAACGGCATGTGCATTTCATATTCTAACAGGGTTCGTTAACTAACGGTCATTTTGGAATCACAATGTATCATATATAACAGTTTATCTGGTGTAGGGCTCATGTCTGTCATAATAGGCTAAAATTATTCGGGTTTCTTTTGTCATCTCCATAGTAGAGGATCAAGAGTAGCCGTGTCAAGGTTTTTCCAAGTGACGCACTGCAAATGAACCTGAAATAGATATAACTTGAACACGCAAGCACTCGCTAGTTTGGTCAAATAAAAAATTTCGGCACAGCATTGAACCTTAGAGCTCGGTAAAGACCCTGGAAGTCTTTCGTGCACTTAATTTTTTTATTGATAAGAGTGGGGGGGTCACTCGTAAAACGTCGGATAGGGTCAAATGCTGCACCCCGTATAATTCCTGGAATTGGTTGATGCACTTGTAGTAGATTAATTACCACTTGAATTTATTTTACTGTCTATGGCAGAGTCCAAAGCTTCACCCTGTATATGCTTTCCTTGAATCAAAACACTTTGTTTTAAAACGAACAAGAAATGATTTATATAACAACTGAACAAAGCTTTAAAACGGCTTAACTTATATATTTAATTCACAAAATTATATAACTAAATTTTTCGAATACTGAAATGCCGTTTTTTGAAATATTAAGATTCAAATGTAAAAATGTATTAACACGATTTTGTAGAGTCTGAAAAAATTCACTTTTAAGTTGATGCGCGAGGGCAGATTGCAATTGAATTGAAAAAATCTTTTTTACTTAGTTTTGGCCAAGGAAGTAGCTGTAGTGGCTCGTTCGCGGCGCACGTATCGAACTGGTCTTGCTCGAACTCATCATGCTCGGCATTTTATATGGTTCGTTGGAGACTCGGGGGTTTGGAGAGGTGTGTAAGCGACCCCGTAAAGTCGTCCCGAAGGTTCTGCACAAATAGTTGAATATGCTATGAAGTTGTGCCGACATGTTCACGGTGAATGAATGTATTCAATTTAATACGTAGCTTATGCTTTCGGAAGTGAGTTTTGATATTAATGAGCCAGCAAGCGGAGCATATGAAATGGAAATAAGTTTTGATGTCAATCAGAAGAAGTTTTGATGAAAGCTCAGATGACACATCGGGAAAACGAATGAAGTGTATTTTAATGTATGAATTTAAACTTGAATGGGAAGTAGAAATTGAGATAAAAATATTTAATAAAAATTTTTAGAAGTGAAACATAACATTGTGGCTGGGGTGTGGAGATTGGTTATGATGTGGATCGAGATAGTGAGGGGGTTATATTTTTTAGGCCCGCAGTTTGCAACTTTTGAGCTGTAATTCGGTTAATATGAATGTTTGAATGGTATTGTTGATGAATCCAGACTATTTGTGAATTATCGGTGTTATGAGACTTTTTTCCGATTTTTTGTAAAGAATTGTTGTTTTTCATGAAATTGAGCGTCTTAAGGACTTTTTTATTATAGTTTGACTAGGTGGGTATTCAACTCGGTAATCAAATTAACATGAAGTTCACAATACAAGCATTCTATGCTTAGGTATCTTCATATCAACTTGGTGATGAAGATCTGTATGTGACACAGTAACATCCAGTGCCTGAGGAATAAATTGGATGAGGTGGATATTTTTCTACAGGAATATTATTCAGAATATGGGGAAAATATTAGTATATTATGTTCCACTGAACATTGGCTTAATAAATTTGAAATTAATTTTATAATTTTTATATATTTTTTTTGTCAGAGAAAATCAAATCTATTCTGAAGTAACATATTTAAAAACTGAAGCTATTGAGAAAGATTTAGAATATGCTGCTGTGAACCAGGTTGAATCTAACACAATTATAGTAGAGTTTTACAGATCTCCCATGAGAGACAAAGATAAATTTATCACGCTATTATGGGATTTTGAAATATGGTCTTCGAATAAATATGTAAAAATAATCTTCTGTGGAGACCTCAATATTCATTTTGCAGTAGATTCTAAAATTAGAAAGAGATAAAAGTAACAGCAACCACCGCCACAATAATAGATAACGTAATCACTAATATAACTGAACCTTTTCTTTCAAACAACATAGAAACCAGTTTATCTGACCATAATGGGCAAATATTTATAATCAATGATATCATGGATGAATGGAGGTTTGTTAGTAAAGAAATAAGACTGTGTAATAAAACAAATCATGATAAATTGAATATAAACTCATAAGTGAGATCGATTGGTCATTTCTTTATGGTGAGCGAGATATAAATTCTGCTGTAGCTCTTTTTATAATTATTTTATTTCATGTTTTGATAAATGCTTACCTGTTAAAAAGGTTAAATGTCGCGAAATCACGTATAGGAAGGAGTGGCTCAGAAACGGAATACGGGTATCGTCTAAAAATGAAAGAAATCTTATCAAGACAAATTTCAGCAGCTTTCAGTGAGAACCTGAAGGTGGCAGATGAGACTTTGCTTAAACGTTGTTCAGACAACCGTGACTCCTGGAGGAATCAACCATCGACGCAGGAGACCATCCGGAAGTACAATAACACTTCATTTAACACCCGCGAAAACCTGAAAAACAACATATATATATATAAAATAGCTACAATAATTTATAATAGATGGCATAAATACCTGCAAATCACCATTCTTATAGCACTAGAAATAAAAATGTTCCACTTCTGCCCGAATTATGGTTATGAAACAAGCAGAAAAGGGTCACTATACTCTGGAATCAAGATTAAAAAACATTCAAATCTCTTTTACATCGATATACATTCTACAGTATGACAGAGTTTTGTTCTACTGCATTCACAACGGCATGAACGTTTAATCTAGTACTCACCATCTAGTATTACATTTTTTATTTTTTTTTCTTTCGCTATGCCCGTAAGGGTGTTGTAAAGTTTATTGATTATGAACTTATTGCATTTATGTGTAAAAATTTTTTCTTATGTAAACTTTATTTTGGGAAATAAATGTTATGTTATGTTATGTTATGTTATGTTATGTTATGTTATGTTATGTTATGTTATGTTATGCTATGCTATGTTATGCTATGCTATGTTAGGCTATGCTATGCTATGCTACGCTATGCTATGCTATGCTACGCTACGCTACGCTACGCTACGCTACGCTATGTTATGTTATAATAAACTCTGTAACTAACTTGAATTTAAATGTTCATTTGTTACATTATACTTTGAATAAACTTTGAAACATTGAAGCCTTTCATGTAGTTTGTATTTCGTAATTATTCGCTAATAGATTCTGTCATTATTTTGTAAAATGTACAATTCTCTGACTATATGAATTTTTTGTATAAAATGTACTTTTCTGAGTAAGCCTCAAACCTTTCAGGCTTGTTAAAAATTTTAACAATTTATGTTAACTTGAGCTTCTCAAATTAATATTATCGTCTTTGTATACAAAATTTGACTAAGATACCATTCATAACTCCTTAAAATCACGTTTTATAGAAGAAGTCGTTTGACTGGAATCAAATAAGAGTATCGTTTTTAAAATCGTTTAAAGAATTTTAAAATATAATGTAATTAAATTATATGATTATTAAAAGATATGTATGAATTACTACTAGGTAATTATTGATTCACCATAAGCTTTAGAACATTATTTGAAAGTTTGTAGCATTAAAAACAATAACCTTTTATAATAAAACGAAAATTACAAACAAGGTCATTATATAAAGGCAGGCACTCTGTATCCTTGGTACCAGCAAATTTCAATATTTATTTTCTACTTAATACAATCCCATTAAAATTCAAATTAATTTTTCCTCGGCTAACAATCGAAGTTATATCGTCTATATTTCAATACCAGCTTAGCTTGGATCAAAATTAACAAATTACTTGGTCGAATTAACGCAGAATTCATTCCCTTTATTCGCTGAAACTATAGACTTAAAGAGACCAAAATAATCCAGGTTCAATTTTCCACTAAAGTGGATTGCAAACTAGTTAATTGTAATAAGGGACGGTTATATCTGACTAAGACAAAGCGCTTAATGAAGACGCTGGGAATGAGTAAGTTTGGTTCTGCTTGACCATTATCAATAGGTGCTTTCGCTTCATATATCAAAGACTTATTTAATCTTGAACTGCTGAGATGGCAAATAGTTCCTTAACAATGCAGATATCATGGTGTTCGTATATAACAAGGAGTTAAACTTCGCTTAAATGGCCGTTCAACTGTTACTTAAACAGAGACACACATCATGACTATAAAAGTATTGTAAAATGGTTTGTACTGTTACTATGAGTAAACAAATGAAATGAATAATTACTTTTAAAACAGTACTGTTACTGTCATTAATTTAATAATTTACAGCGGAATAAAAATGTATTTAAAAATTGAAATAATAGAAGTATTTGAGTTGGGGATTTTTTCCATTGGAATATGTAAAGTACACAAGTAAAGAGTTTGGGTGAGGTTGAGAATATCTGGACATTTTCATTTAAGTATTAAGTGTCAATATAAAGCTAGTTGTTTTCTCATAGTTTAACATTATGCGCATTACTTTATTTTGTAAAATTTGTAATCGACCCATATCTGCTTTATTGCATAAAAATAAAATTGATATACAATAAGAGAAATGAGGAAAAATTATTGTATTATATATTATATTTTTTGTGCACTGAGAGAGATCATGTGAAGTTCTCCTAAAGTACCCAATTTTCATGTCAATTTTTTTATATATATAAACAACATGATTATGAAAACCTAGCTGTGGATCCAGAACAACTAATAGACATTTAATCTCTTTAACTTGCTATATTTTTTCATTATACATTTTAAAACATCCAAATGTAATCTAGTAAATTTTTTACATTTTTCTTTTATTCCAACACCATACATTTTTTTATTTACACAGCCATTTGTATAATATACCAAGTTCACTATTTAATCTATGAACAAGTTGATACTAATTTTTCTCAGCAACAGATGTTAGTGCGTCGTCTGCAAATAAATTTACATGGCTGAATTTCAAAATTGTACATAAGTCATTTATGCAAATTATAAACAATAGCGGCCCTAAAATACTCCCCTGAGGGACTCCTACTATACTTTCCATTTTATTTGAAATGTTATTGTTTACCCTTGTCCTATGATATCTGTCTTCTAGATAGTCATTTAAGCAATTTTATCGGAATCCCTTGATCCATATATCTTTAATTTTTCAACTAACTTCTCCTATCTACAGTGTCAAGCGCACGTTTTAGATCAACGAATACACTTATTACTGAATTACTGTCACATATCTCTCATCTAATTTGAACACACATATTGTAGATTAGTTTCCATGAATGTTTATCACGAAATCCAGAGTGTTCATGGTATAGTAAATTATTTTTCTCAAAATATTCCCGAAGATGTTCAGCAATCAGTATTTTTAATATTTTGTCGATGGTAGGTAACAAATTTTTTGGTCTATAATCATTAAGTTCCTTAGGCTTACAAAGTTTTGGTATTGGCACTATTATACTAGTCTTTAGGTCACCTGGAACACGACCCGTTCTTATAAATGTGTTAATTAAGTTTAATATAGGATATCCTATTACACCAAATAAGTCTTGTATAATTTTTATACCAAGGTCACTGTCAATTGCCGATTTATTTTTTAAGTTTGTTACTATTTTTTTAAGCTTATTTATTTCAATTTCACTGAAAGTACTTGTTGCGCTGTACTTTTGTATTCAACTTTAAAAACATCTTTATTGGGGATTTTTTCGATATTTTGAGCAATTTCGCACAAGCTCTATGCGTAGATATTATTGAAGTTTTCTTCCACCTTGTCCCTATCATTTTCAAACACTAAATTTTGTGTCGCCTCCGTAACTTTCTGTATTAGTTTTTTTTTGCCACATCTTACTTCCCAGTCTTTGTTTTTTTTTATATATTCATATTATCTACATGCTATGTTTCTCTCCTTCCGAACTTGTTTTATGCCTTTATTGAACCGCTGTTTTCCATTCTTTCTTACTAGTCTTTTCAATGGTTTTATGTTAGTTAACACTTCCGTAATAGTATCTATCAAGTTATTGTAAATTACATCGATATTTGGGCTTGAGTAATCCCATGTTTTACTCATTAGGTTAATTTTTATTTTCTGGATATTATTATCGCTTAGATCTCTCGTATGTGTGTGTATATATATATATACATAGTTTAAGTGTGCTTCTAGAGGGCAGAAATATTAAAACATAACATTTCAATCGCAAGCTCCTCTATAAAATCCTTATTTTACTATAAGGAACGTAACCAGACTGCAACCAACAGCTACTCTCCGGGCTATGTGCCCCGCCGAGTTACAAGCCTGACACGTTAAGTGTAATAATTCTATATTACCAACAGAACGCTAATGCTTCGATTGTAGCAAACACCAGCCGAATGACTGATCCTACTTAAAGGAGCTCCCGTGCCAGCCGCTCCACACCACTTGCAGACTGTAGTTTCGAGCTGTTGGCTCTCGTCAGTGCAAGGTAGACATATGACAACCGGCACGAGGATCCTTTGACTATTTGGTACATCTCGGTATTTTTACGATAGCGACATGCAAAATAGTCAGCAGGCGCCATCTAGCGGTCCAGTGTCTGTTGCAATCAAAAAATAAATAGCCTGTGTTAAGGCCTACTTAACATCGGAGGCGGCCAGGTATCCAATGTCCACCGTTCGTGACTCCCTTTCGTAGAGTCGTAGAGCCATTCACCCATCAGGACGGTGCAGTTTACATCTTAGGTTCCGCCCCTTTAACGTCGGGGAGACGGGCTCAGGTACCATGGGTTCACCAAACCCGTACTTACTACTTTCGCAATAAGCCCCTGAGGGCTTTTTCGTTTTATTATCCGGTATTTTAATCAAAAGCTTAGATCCAAAATCTTCTATGTCATTCAAATTTAATAGATATTGTTCATATTGGCGACATACACCGGCAACACCAAATGTTAGGCTAACCTAAAAAGGAAACAGTACATAAATATCTAGGTAATTTTAAAATGCTTAAGTTCTAAACGTACCTTATCGATTAAGTATTATATATGATCTTGTGCTTGAGTAATAAACGTTTCAGTTTGTTTATTTGCAAAACTTTTGACTTATTTGGTTTATAGTTGTCATCTTTACGTTTCAGGAAAGCACGTAATTTCAAATATTTTGATATATCAATATCTTCTCTTGGACTAAGTGTAACTCTCAGTATGGAGTAATTTGACCATAACGTAGATGCCTTCAACTTTGTAGATAAATCCGAAAAGTATGAAATCACGACATTTTCAGATCGGGAGGTCGTCTTTTTTTCTTGGCAATAATCCATGAAATGTATGTAAACGTATTCACATTTTGCCTTCGATTTATTTGGCAATACATTTAAAGTGACATTTTTAGCAGCTTCTACTAATTCCGGTAGTGTAACGGACACCTGAACATCACCATCAGTATGCATTTTAAGTATTTTTTAATATTTTTTAGCGATAAGTAGGTATTAAAGTGAAATAAGTACTGAATCTCTGACTTTCCTCACAACAATAAACAAACAGTTATTGTCAATGAAACGATTTCATAAGCAATTAGATTGTAATGGAAAAATGATATATATTTATAAAAATTTCTTAATTTATAATAATATTGATTGCGATTTCAGAAAAAATAATATGTGTACCTCGTAGTAAAAGCATATTCCCGGACTTCAATGCTTGTTGGTCTCGAACTTAACGCCTCGACCAACAATTTACATCATCCTCCGGGGATGTATTTCTTTTACTATTAGAAACACAATATACTATATATTTATTTTCTGAGTTGCATTTTAACAAAATTATTATAGGAATTCGCTGCATATTGTACGAACAGCTATTCGAAAAATATCCGTATAGTTCAAATTAATAAGTAAAGTAATTGAGGTAATTAGTTCTTCCTACGTTTTGTTCACATCCTGCCATTACTTTTGGTTAGTATAAAATTATCACATAATAATACATGAATCTTTGTTAAGGTTGTTGATATGTTTACCGTGCAAAGTGCAATGCTCTAGATGCTAATGGAAAGCCAGGATGCGATAACTTATGTCATCGAAACTCAACACTTATGACCCAGAATGGCAACAATGCAAATGGTCAATGACGCAGCTTGACCCTTGAATTCGTACCTAGCAAACGGAGCGACAGCAATATTCAGTCGGCTGGGTGAACCCCGGAAACAATTGGACAATTGCTGTCGACCATGACTGCAGATGTATTTGTCAGGCAAAGCGAACGGAATGATTTGTTCGGGAACACTGCAGGCGCTGATGCCTTAACCACAGTCCAACCGCTACCATGAGCGTTACTGAACCACGCTCCATCCACCACGGCTTACTACACAGTTTTCAGGCATCTACTTCAATACTACAAAAACAATTGCAATTCAGTAAATCGGTTATTCATATCACAGTAATAATATAAAATCAGCTTGTACGACGATGAGAAAATTGTGGGCTTATATCGGGTGAATTCGTATCAAACGAATAATTTGCACTATACAGTGTGGAATAAATTCCTTAAAATCATTACAAAGCAAGTGATAAAAGTTGTCTCAGATACGTCGATTTTTAAATATATTTCTAAATTTAAAACATAATATTTTTAGTCGCAAACTCCTCTATAAAATCCTTCTTTTACTATAAGGAACGTAACCAGACTGCAACCAACAGCTACTCTCCGGGCTATGTGCACCACCGAGCACTGAATTACAAGTTACAAGCCTGGCGCGTTAAGTGTAATAATTTCATATTACCATCATAACGCTAATGCTTCGATTGCAACAAACACCAGCCGACAGACTGATCCTATTTAAAGGAGCTCGTGTCGGTCGTCACACACCACTTGCAGATTGCAGTTTCGAGCTGTTGGCTCTCGTCAGTGCAAGGTAGGCATGTTAAGGCCGACACGAGGATCACTTGACTATTTAGTACATTTCGGTATCTTTGGGATGGTGACATGTAAAATAGTCAGCAGGCGCCATCTAGCTATCCAGTGTCTGTTGCAATCGAAAAGTAAATAGCCTGACTGGGCTTAGCATAGTTCAAATGTACTTTTAGAGGGCAGAATATTAAAACATAATATTTTTAGTCGCAAACATCTATGAAATTCTAATTTTACTATAAGGAATGTAACCAGACTGCAACCAACAGCTACTCTCCGGGCTATGTGCCCCGCCGAGCGCTGAATTACAAGTTACAAGCCTGGTGCATTTAGTGTAATAATTACATATTACCATCAAAACGCTAATGCTTCGATTGCAACAAACACCAGCCGAAAGACTGATTCTACTTACTGGCAACTGGCACGAAAGCTCCTCTATACATTTGCATAACTGCGAATACTCTTTCCATAACTGCTCCATGTTGCTTTCGTGATTATAATTTTGTTTTTATTACCTGAATTTACTTTATTCTTCTTAATTGTGTTAATGTTTTATTATAGCAAAGATTTGAACAACTTATTGAATTATTTTATAGTTTTATTTAATCATACTTCTCCATGGCAAGTTGTTAAAAAAAAATGTATTGGTTTAAAAAAATGTTCTTATAATAATTATTAATGTAGTACCAATGAATAAATATGGCATGTGATATATCGATGAAAAGGGAGGAAAATACTCTATTTAATGGCGTCATTTCCCGCCCGTTTAAAAATAATTTTTTTAACAGCCTGAAGAGTAAATCTCAAAATACAGCGGTTTTGAAAAAAATTACACAAAACCTCGTTGAAACACTCCGTTTTGCAAAAAATTTTTGCCGTATCTCTTCAAATAACGGAGATATTTGGCCTAGACGTTTTCCGCATTTTCGATATTTTCCGCCGTAACTCTTAAAGTAGGCCGTGGATTTCAAATCGGCTCAATTTTCGTAAAAATTATTTTTTCGTACGACCGATATCAAATGAGATATTCGCGAGTGTCTTGATAAAATGGACAGCCTGTATATTATTAAATTAATATTTTTCACAGACCGGACTGGGTGGTAACAGAGTAATTGCGATCTAATCTCCGCTCTACTCGAAATGATCTACAATTTAAGAATCATACTGCGAAGCTATCATGGATCTATCAGAAGCATTATTAATAATGCAACTAAATTCAAACCTCATTCGCTATACATCTTACAATTTACAATGGATGTTTTACCAGTCAGCTCAAGTTTGGGGGATATACAGATAATTCAACGTGTATTTCGCAGCCAGCGAGTAATTAGTAAATGATGTAATGGCGAATAAAACGACGGTTGACAACAACTCTGGTACGATTGAAAGCAATTTAATTGGCTAACGAACCGCCAAGTGCGGTTAGGGCCCGCATAGCGGCCTAGCAGCGCGTGATGTGAATTCATGCCGTGACGTCAGTGGTGCTCAGACGCTAGTAATTCGTAAAAAAAAACACTATTTGCTGCAGGTCACGTTTAAATCTCATATATAACTGAGTGGATGTGCAAATGAATTTAAATATGTGTCACCATATACATTCATTAAAATACTTAAAAGATATCTTTTAGTACTTCTAATATGAATAATGTATTTAAAATTGGATAAGTAAAATTGAAATAATAATAATAAGTTTATTCACGAATGTATTCAAATTTTCAACTCAACAAGAGATGGAATGATTTACACATTTCTTACATAATACTATAAACAACATTGTCGAGTTCTTGTTTGTGAGTGAGTAGCGTAACTTAATAATCTGAATTTTTTTTAATAAAAATTACAAACTAAAATAAAATGCTTGTCAATTTAATTAACATGAAAATGAAAAAAAAAAGTAAAAAGGAACAGAAAGGTGGTGACGGATAATCAAAAGAGCGTTTAGAGAGCTGATTGATACATACATACTTATTGATACATAATATATAGATATGATATACATGGGTGTGCTAAGTAAGTTGTGGTAAATACAGATGATTCACTTTAAGAAAATTAATTTTGATAATTTTTAATTAGGTAAATTGACAATTAATCTAGGTGCATATGATATTTTTGGGACTGCTTAATAACCATTCTTTGATTTTTATTTTAAATAACTGAATACTAATAATGTTTTTCATATGCGGCGGTATCTGCTCATTACTGAAAATAAAATTATCACTCCTATTTCGATACGGGGAAACAAAATTCCAACTAAAGGATGCGTGAAGTACTTGGGGGGTCAGACTGGACCAACGACTGACGTTCAACATACATATCAATGAGACAATACGTACGGTCTACTCCCTATCCAGGAGTCTGTATCCGCTCATAGTCAGGGGTAGCAGACTTAACAGACAGAATAAAAAACTGTTGTACACGATGGTGCTCAGGCCGTCCATCACATACGCGGCACCGGTATGGTGCAGCATACCGGCCACGACAATGAAAAAGCTAAAAGTGCTTGAGCACAAATTCATACGCCTCATATCAAATTCAGGAAGATACACCTCCCTCAGAGACCTATATTCACGCTGCAACGACATAACCCCGATAGTGGACTACGTCCAGCATATCTCTCAAAACTTCTACTCGTTCAAGCTGGGCGATAGTCCGCTAACAAGACACATAACGCAAATTAGACAGCACAATGCCCCATTTCGGATCAAACACCCCTTACCGTACCAGGCGTTACCGATTTTCCGGCAACCACTATAGCCAAGTTTCAACAACTATGCCTTTCTCTAATCCTATCCACCTTTCGCGAGTATCGAGTATTTCATACCTTTTAATTATCCTTAAATCTTTCCTGCGCCCCCCCCCCCCTCTTCCTTTCTGTTTGTGTATTTTTGTCGAGTTTGTTCGTTTTTTTTCATTTCTTTTTGTATATTTTTGTTTCTAAATTCGCTTCACACCTTTTAAAACATTGAAACCTTTTCGAAATCAAAATTTTTAAAAATCAAAGTTTAGGCCAGCCCTGCGCATCCCTGCATTGAAATATCTCGCGGAAGGCACCTTGTTCGAGTTGTGGTGCCTGCCTCCAGATATCAAATTTAATAGTGTTTTTTGTGCGCCAGTGTTTTTTTAAAAAAGTGTAGTATATAAGTTTTGTTGAGCTTGTTTTCAAGCATTTTTGTTAATTTTATGACCTATTTTTATTCTATATTTAAAAAGGAGTCTAGGTTTAGTTTTGTTGAATTGTTGTTTTCGCTGACCCAGGTTTGTTCCGCCCGATCCTGCAATCCGTCACCGCGTTAATGCAGTGATTGCACGATCGGTTCCGGAGCAGGTCCTGGTGAGGCAACTATTTTATCATTATTATTGATAAATACTTTTTGAATTGAATTGAATTGGTATCTGCTCATAAATTTTTTTTGCAAGATATACATAACTTTTTGTCCAATTGTTTTGTTGCATTTAACACCACACGTTTTTTTCCTAGTACTGTATCGATATTGTAAGTGTTTGATCATATCTTTATTTTTGTGGGTTTCTGCAGCTACTGTAAGGAAAAACAGCTGACGTATGTCTAAGACTTTCGGTTCGTTAAACAGAGCACGAGTAGGGTATATTATCGGTCTATTATATATTAGTTTTAGGAACCACTTTTGCAATATACTTTAATTATTACGGAAATTATCATTTACTCCTCCCCAACCAATAATTTCACAACTTAGGTGAGATTGAACAAGTGAATATAACATTTTTAAATAATGACTATTTACTACGTCTTTAATAAATTTAAAAATGGACAATAATGACCTGAATTTTCGAATAACATTATTCGCATGTTCATCCCACTTAAGACGTCTATCTATATACACCCCAAGATATCTAAATACTTTGGTTTCGTTAATATGTATTGTTCTATTTGCGGTTTCTATAATTTGTGGCCCGAAGTTCGGAACGTGATTTACATATGAGGAAAAAGACATATATTTGGTTTTATCAGTGTTCATTGTGAGAAGATTACTGTCGAACCAATTTTTAGTAGTAACAAAATCTCTTTCGGCAAACTTTTAACTTCTTCCCATGTATTTTCTATATATATGCTAGCCGTATCATCAGCGAAACTGATAATATCACCTATAGTAGACATATTAAGAAGCTCATTTACATATATGGTAAATAGTAGGGAACCAATTACTGTGCCTTGAGGAATACCAAATTTAACATTTTGCTGAGAAATTAATGTGGACCCTACTTTAACCATTTGTTTTCGACCTTCAAGGTAAGACTGCATTAATTTATACGGCAAACCTCTGAAACCCAAATTTGACATTTTATTTAACAAAATTTTGTAACTCACAGAGTCGAAAGCTTTAGCCAGATCTACAAATATACATAAGCCGCAACGGCGTTCATCTAAGATTTAATATATATTTGATGTGAGGTAAGCAATTGCGTCTTGTTTCTCTAAATCCAAATTGTTATTTTGTGATAAAATTTTATGTTTTTCCAAATATTTATTTATTCTAGATTTTAATATTCTTTCAAAAACTTTGGCAACTGTACTTATTAATGTAATTGGGCGATAGTTGGAAATATCTAAGGGGCAACCGCTCTTAAATAACTGTTTAATTATACCAATTTTAAAAACCTCGGGTACTTTCCTCGTTTCTATGATTTTATTTATTAAATGGCAAATTAACGTAGACATAATAACCACAGCATTATTTAGATTTTCTGGTGTTATTTCGTCTAATCCTGGCGATTTCTTGTTTTTTAGTGAGTTAATGATATTTCTTACTTGATTTTGATCTCTTGCACTTATAAAAATTGAATTTGGAATGTTTGTATCGTTGTCTCTACTTAAATTGTTGCTATTTTTGGGGATTTCCTCTGCTAATTTTTTTCCGATATTAACATATAAACCATTAAAAGAATTTGCTATATCAGCTTCTCTTACTATTATATCGCCATTTGCATTGTTTAGTTTTCCGATTTTATTCTGCTGAGAATTTCGTTTATTAGTTATTTTATTAAAAAATTTCCATAAGTCTTTGGGGGCTGTCTTTATTTCTAGCAATTTCTGCCTTATAGTAGTTAATTTTTGCCTTTTTTATTAGTAGTGTTAGTTTATTTTTATAATCATTATACTCTTGTTTTTTCTGTGCATCATTTAAATTTTTCTTAACCTCTTTATACAATTTATTTTTCTGGTTTACGGATACTAGGAGACCCTTCGTTATCCATGGTTCTTTGTTTTTAATATTTTTTATAATTGTATACTTTTCTAAATGTTATTTAAATTTATTGATTAATATTTCCGCCATTTCATTTGTACTATTACTTATATAGAAAGGTTCCCAGTTTTCGTTTTTTAACGCGATATTTACTTTGTCACAATCAACATATCTTTTATAACAAACATTCTCATTATTTGATTTAGCTTTTTTGTTATGATGTATATGTAGAATAGTAGGAAAGTGATCAGTTATTGGTAGCTTTAGGACAATAGGAACGAAGGTTTCTTGAATATTACCAGATTTTATAAAAATTATTTTCGCGTTCAAGTGTAGTTTTGGTTATGTACGACGAAATTCCTCTATTTGATTAATTTATGGGGAAATGATCGGATTCTCTTTGTTTGAATATACAATTAAATAAAAGATGGTTAGCAGTACCAATATCTCCGCATTCGCAGAGGTCACCCTCTATTATTATAATTTTATGAAGGTGGGAAGGAAATCGGTTGGTTGAATTGCAGACGAGTTATCGTTGTATAAAATTGCCTGGAGATAGAGAGTCCTTTGTGCCATTTGAGTTTAGATACAATTGGATTTAATAAGTAATAGTTAGAAGAATTTCCTATAGTAGTTCTAAAACGAATAATATATTTAAAATTGGATGAGTAAAATTGATTTTTTTTTAATATATACAGGGTGTCCCGAAACTTCCGCATTACCCTTTAGGTGCTAATTCTCCATGCAAAAATAGTAAGAAAACTTCCTATAAACATATGTCCGAAAATGCTTCCTAAGGGAGCTACGGCCCTCTAAAGATGGCGTAGAAATAGGAGTTTTTACTAATTATCTCGGAAATTATTTGGGACAACTTTATGAAACTTGGTTAACTATTTTAGATTATTAAAGGTTATTGTTTTACAGTATTAGCCTCAATTAATTTTTTCCAGGGGCGGAGAAACGAGGGGTCGGTGTTCTTTGTTTCTACATATTTATTTTCCAATTTGACATTTTTTGTATTTTAATGATTCCCTGGTTAATTCTGCAAAAAAAGGTCCTCTTTACAATTAGCCATATGGCAAGCCGTTTTCGAGTAAAAGCGGTCTAAACGAAATACTGCGTATTCGGTTACTAAATACGCATTATTTATTTTTCAAAGTAGGCGTATGTCATTCAGTAACAGAAATGGCTGAGTACACCTCACAGGAGTATCTCGATATGATTATCTGTTATGGTATGATTTCCTAAAAGGAACTATTTTAAATTATTTGGTAATAGTGGTAAAAGAAACATTGTGCAAAAGTTTAATGAACATTTATGATAAAAAACAACCTGAATTAAGTTTATTATTATGTATTACAAAATGTGCTCAAAATGCCTTCCTTCCTGCTCAATGCAGGTCTCAGCACGGCGAACAATATTATTTGTGGCTCTTTGCGCCATTTCCCTGGTAATAGTGTCAAATGCCGCAATTATGTCGAATCGCATGTCGTCCTCACTAATTGTCTCATTAAAATGAACCAAATTTTTTATATGACCCCATACAAAATAATCCATCGGATTTAAATCCGGCGATCGAGGAGGCCAACTTATTGGGCCACTTCTTCCTATCCAACGCCCTCGAAAAACTCGATTCAAATGACGCCTTGCTACCCTACTAAAGTGCGCCGGAGCCAAATCGTGCATAAAAATTATATTCAAGCGAAAAAGCAGCGGAATTTCATCCAGTAAACCGGGTAGTTGTCTCTGGAGAAATCGTACATAATTCGGTCCATTAAGTCGTGCGGGAAGAAATATGGGACCAATCTGCAAAATTGGTGGTAAATATTATTTGAAAGTTTTACCTAACCTATTAGGTACCCAATGAGAATGTAAAAGTACTTACCATTAGGTTTCCTATTTGTCCCGCCCAAACATTAATTGAAAATCGGTATTGAAAATGTGTCTGTCGAATTAAATGAGGATTTTCATGGGCCCAGTAAACAAAATTCCTTGAATTAAATACTCCATTTGGGGTAAATGTCGCTTCATCAGTCCACAATATCTGATTAAGAAATGAAGGATTGACCAAATGATTTTCCAAAAAATCTGTGACATTAAAAAAAAATCGATCGGTTTAAGTGGTAGAATATTTTGAATTACAAATTTATCACATTTGTTTAAAATTTGTTTTTTATTTCATGTAGATGCTGCATACAAAATTCAGCTTACTTGTACAGAAGATCATTCGAGGTTCATAGTCTCGCGGTAAGAGCTGCTGAACCCGTCGATAACGATAACAATGTTGATTTTCACGTCGAAGGATTCGATGAATACGTGTTCTTGTCGTCCCCAGTAGTCTAGCAGCTCGCCTAGTACTCAACCTTGGCTGATCAACAAATGCATCAAGAATCATCTCTTCTTCAGCTACTGGAATCCCTCTTGGGCGACCGTTACCTCGTCTATTAGGTAGGACATTTCCACTGTCCCGTACACGATTAAGGCAGCGCGTGATAACATTTGCGTCAGGAAAATGTGCTCGTTGCGGGAATCGGAGCGCGTACAGTCGTGCGGCTGGTACAGCTTGTTCATGAGCCATACCATAACAGATAATCATATCGAGATACTCCTGTGAGGTGTACTCAGCCATTTTTGTTACTGAATGACATACGCACATACGCCTACTTTGAAAAATAAATAATGCGCATTTAGTAACCGAATACGCAGTATTTCGTTTAGACCGCTTTTACTCGAAAACGGTTTGCCATATGGCTAATTGTAAAGAGGGCCTTTTTTTGCAGAATTAACCAGGGAATCATAATCAGGGATTAAAATTTAAAAAATGTTAAATTGGAAAATAAATATGTCGAAACAAAGAACACCGGCCCCTCGTTTCTCCGCCCCTGGAAAAAATTAATTGAGGCCAATACTGTAAAACAATAACCTCTAATAATCTAAAATAGTTAACCAAGTTTCATAAAGTTGTCCCAAATAATTTCCGTGATAATTAGTAAAAACTCCTATTTTTACGCCATCTTTAGAGGGCCGTAGCTCCCTTAGGAAGCATTTCCGGACACATGTTTATAGGAATTTTTCTTACTATTTTTGCATGGAGAATTAGCACCTAAAGGGAAATGAGGGAGTTTCGGGACACCCTGTATACCACTTTACAATACACAGCTCAAAGTTTGAACTGGTACACCGAATATTAAGCAAAATTTCAATGTTAATTTTGCTAAACTATTTACCAAATTTGGATGATCTTTTCTTGTACTGTAGGTTAATGCGTCGAGTATGTTATTATACAAACGAGTTTTATCAACCACTTAATTTTGTATGGAACTAAAACGTGTCTTTTTGTGAAATTTTGTAACACAACTTATTTTTATTG
Organism: Leptura quadrifasciata; assembly: GCA_963675555.1. Taxonomy (NCBI): domain Eukaryota; kingdom Metazoa; phylum Arthropoda; class Insecta; order Coleoptera; family Cerambycidae; genus Leptura; species Leptura quadrifasciata. Next base: position 155,401,911 of record OY776674.1, read on the forward strand.
AGATTAACACACAAAACGTTAGGAAATCTCATGGACACAAGTAAATAAACATCACAAAATTGAGCAACAAGAATGAATAAAAAATTAACTTCAATAACGTGTTGAACCTTCCTTAGCCCTTATTAACACTTGACGTCCACGTGATCTTATTAATCTCTTGAGATAGTCCCAGGCATTTTCTATAGGGTTGATATCGGGTGAATTCACTGGTTAGACCATACGAGTAACCAAGTTTGGTTAAAAAAATGCATTTATTTGCCTTCCGCTATGAGCATGAACATTATCATCGACGACCACAAATCTATTGGCAATTTCATTTGCAAGTGGTAACACAACAGATTGCAACACATCATTAAGGCATCTTTCACCATTTATGGTAACGTTTCCAAGAACCACCAACTGTACAGGACGAGTCCAAGAAATACCACCCTAAGCTCTTATTGAACTGCTTTCGAAAGTTTGATGGTACGTCACATGGTTTGTACTACAGCGTTTACCTCTACTTATCCAAATTCTTAATCTTCCACTTGAACTATGAAGACGAACTCTAGTTTCGTCAGAAAATGACAGCGATCCCAGTCCTCAACACTCCAATTATGATATTGCCGAGCCCATTATAATCTTCTTTTCTAAGCTGCAGTTAACAAAGGAATTTCTTTTAAGATCTGGACTCCAAATTTGCCTCATGGAGTCTATTTCTTACAGTTTCGGTTAATATCAATGCACAAGTTGTAAATCTTACAAAATTGGATGTCTTGGAAAACCTAAAATATGCAGACTCCCCTCTCCCCATCACAAAGGTTAAACACATTAATAAAGGCGGTATCTTAGTAAGCTGTAGCACGGACGAACAGAATCGAAAATTAAAAAGAGTGGTCGATAAAAAGCTCTCCAATGATTACAACATCAATGAAATAAAAAATCCTAGACCTCGAATTAAGGTAGTAGGAATTTCCAGCGATATGACGGCGGAGGAAATCGAGAAATTTCTTAAAGTTCAAAACAGCGAAAAATTCAAGAACGATTCGGAGTGTAAGGTGGTTAAGCATTGGAGTACAAGGAGAAGAAGCGACATTTTTCAGGCCATCGTACAGTTGGACACTACGGCGTACAAAAATATAATTTCTTCTGAAGATAAGTCCGTCATGATTGGGCTAAATCGATGTCTTGTATATGATGGGATTGATGTGGTAAGGTGCTTTAAATGTAGTAGCTTTAATCATACCTCAACTGTGTGTAAAGGTAAGCTTGCATGTCCTCGCTGCTCCCTAGAACATGATTTAACTGATTGCAACAATGAAAATTCAGTAAAATTTATAAATTGTTTCAACTATAAAAATCTACAACTCAAAAGTAATGAGAACATAAATATCGATTATAATCACTCAGCCTTTGACAAGAACAACTGCTTTACTTATAAGCAAAAGTTAACGTCTTTGAAATCTTCCATATTTGGACCCCAGTAGCAATTAGTAACGGCTATCCGACCCGATCACACCCCATGCGATCGTGTTTTAAACGGTAATAAAGACGAAATAATAAGCGATTACGCGTCACCTGCCAAGAACACGAAGCAACTTCATATTCTTTACATGAATGTAAGAGGCCTAAATACCAAAACTGCGGACCTGTTTAACCTCACCACATACTCTGATTACGATATGTTATGTTTCACAGAAACCTGGTTAGATTCACATATTCTTGATTCTGAACTCAGTCATGGGAATTATAACGTTTTTCGATGCGATCGAAAATTCAAGGAAGTAGGTTTAACCAGAGGAGGTGGTTGTCTTATCCTGCTTAATAAGTCATACAAAGTGAGCATAGTAAACCTAAATAGTATTAGTATAAATCTCCCTAGCATCGATGTTGTTGGAATTAAAATCATCCTAGGTACTACAACACTTTCAGTATTCTTAATTTACGTGCCACCTAATGCAAATATCCAAATATACAACTCGAATTTTGACTGTTTTGCTAACCTACATGGTATTTACGCCACGGACATACTAATCTTAGGTGACTTTAATATTCCGGAATATTATGAATTCTTTCTTAATAACTCGACTAGGACCGTTAAAGTAACTGAACTAAATAATTTTATTAACTTCTTTGGCCTCACTCAATTCAATTTTATAACTAACTCCAATAATAAATTATTAGATCTTATCTTTTACAATAAATTGTGCAGCGTCAGTAAATCCGATTGCTGTGTCTTCAAAGAAGATGTGCATCACCCACCACTTAATATTGATTTAAACTTTAGCTCTTGTCACAATAAGGTTCCCAAAAATCACGCAATGACGTACAACTTCAAAAAAGCTGACTTTATACCACTCTATTCAGAATTGTGTAACACAAGCTGGGGAGATATCTATAAAATAAATAACGTTAACGATGCAGCGGGTCACTTGTATAATATTATCAGTACTAGCGTATCAAAATTTGTTCCCATGAAAAAGACGTCCAAAAAAACATTTCCTCCCTGGTTCACAAAACCTATAATTACCGATATAAGGCATAAAGAGATGGCTTGGCGTACCTACAAAAAATTTAATAACACTGTCGATCTTGAGAACTTTAAACTTTTAAGAGCTAAGTTGAAAAGAGATATCGACACATCTTACAAAAATTACTTACACTCAATTGAAAACAATCTGTCCTCAAATCCAAAAAGTTTCTGGGCATATGTCAACAGTAAAAAAAATTCCAGTTCAATGCCGAATGCCTTCACTAATAATGACAGTATCTTAGATAATCCCGAAGATATAGCGAATTCTTTTGCTGACTTCTTTAGTTCAGCGTACATCCCCTCAAGTCGCAATATAAACTTGTCGGCAATAACTAGTGATAATATTAATATAGCAATGCCTAAGCTAACTGAGATTGATGTGATTAATGCCTTCAAAAAAATTAAACCAAAATTTACGGCTGGACCCGATGGTTTACCAGCTTTCTTCTTAAAAGACTGCTCAGGTATATTGGCTGCACCGCTGGCACATATTTTTAACCTATCCTTACAAACTTGTGCATATCCTGATAAATGGAAAGCATCTAAAATTTGTCCCATACACAAAAAAGGCAACAAATCTGATATAGAAAATTACCGCCCTATTACAATCATAAATAACTTTGGCAAAGTATTTGAAATCGTCATGCATACTGCACTTTATCCCCAGATTCATCAACGTATATGCAACAACCAACATGGTTTTGTCTCTCAACGATCGACAACAACAAACCTACTTTGTATAACACAATACCTAGCTGAAGTTATGGGTGACGGTGGACAAGTCGATGTTATATATATGGACTTCTCTAAGGCCTTTGATAGGTTGGACCATGGTGTTTTGCTAACGAAATTAGTCTCGTTTGGTTTTAACCTTAGTCTAATAACTTTTTTTGAATCATATCTGATTAATAGAAGTCAGTTTGTACAATATCATGGTCATAGGTCTATCGAATTTATATCTCAATCAGGAGTTCCACAAGGATCGGTCTTAGGCCCTTTACTGTTTATCATTTTCATTAACGATATCGTCATCGATATCAGTTGTAAATCTCTCTTATATGCTGACGACTTGAAGATATACTATAAGATCAACGACGAATCAGACTGCGAAAAGCTGCAGACAGACTTAAGCACAATTCACGAGTGGTGTAACAAATTCAGATTGTCTCTGAATATAAATAAATGCAATGTAGTCTCGTTTACGAGGAAATTAAATAAAATAGAATATGAGTATACTATTAATAAGGCAAATCTGACACGTCATGATAGCTTTAAAAATCTAGGAGTAACATTTGACTCACATCTTTCTTTTAGAGAACACATAAGCAACACAGTGATATCATCTTTTAAAATGTTAGGGTTTCTCATACGAAATGCTCGAGACTTTCAAAACACGCGTACCATAAAAACTCTATATAATACCTTGGTGCGACCCCGACTAGAATACGCGAGCGTGATATGGAACCCCCACTACGACGTACATATTAACAATATTGAAGGCATTCAAAGACGTTTCTTAAAATTCCTGGCATTTACAATCGATCATCAATATCCCCCTATAGGTTATGATCACTCATTACTACTGAATCGTTTTTCATACAATTCTATGAAGCAGCGGAGAGAGATGCAAAGTGTTATACTTTTATACAAACTTCTAAACAACATGATCGACTGTCCGCAATTACTTGAACAAATCTACTTTAGAGCACCTACCAGGTCAACCAGATCTACATCCTTGTTTTACTTTTCTAATACACATAAAATGCTTTAATGTTTTTACCATTATATTGTATCTGTCGTAGCTACGAAATTATTGCACATGCTGCCGACATTTTTAACACTAGATTAAGTCAAATTAAGTCAAGATTCTTTTAGATTAATAGTTTTTGTTTGTTTCTTTTTTCTTATTTAATGTTTTTCCCTAATCACTTTTCCTTTATTATTGTATATAATTGTATATGTGCGTGTATAGATAAATATGTATATATTAAATCATAATCATTAAGTCATATGTTCACCAAATTCATTTATAGAATTTTGCAATAATTATATTAGTATTAAGATTTAGGTTATAGTAAGCCATAATATATAACACTAACGTGTGTTCTAGTTTTAATTTATATATATTATTATTATATATATATATTGTATTATATATTATATTATTATTTTTATATATATTATTATATATTATAGTTTTGATAATATATATGTAAGTTAGTTCCCGGCCCTGTAAATGGAATGTAAATTCTGTTGGGTTTGTGTATGTAAATAAATAAATAAATAAATAAACAAGTTGCGTTCAGTAAGTTATTCTGAAGCACCTAAAAAAAATTATTTCTATAGCAATCATCCACCAAATTTCGTCTAACTTTTTAATGAATTTTAACTTTTGCTCTCTTAAAATCGGACAAAATTAGAGGTAAGGTTTTAGCATTTTATGGCAAATGATCATATTCGATAGCCAGTATACCCACGCCCACGTAATATTTTACCTCAATCAGACATCATAAAATTGAGGTACCCGCATTTTTACGGAATTAATTCACTTCGACCATTCAGTAGACAACATCAGATTCATGCCCAATCCATTGCCATGAACTCAAAGGAAATACGATTCTATTTATGTGAATATTGTTTCGATATTTAGGCAGTATTAGGAGTCTGTTTGCAATAAAGTTCCACATATTCGGAAGTTGCTCTATTTTAACATTCATCTTTATTTTGATTTTTCATTTTTTGCCATTTATTATATCTAAACTTTCCTAATTTTATTTATTTTAATTTTTCACGTTTCAACTTTTTCTACCTTACAATTTTTCAATATCAAATCGTTTTACCTACAAATCCTAATTACGTTGCCGAATTCAGGCGCAAATTCAGTATGATAGAAATGAAAGAACTAATAGGTATCATGTGCTTTATCTATATGTTGGAATATTTTCAGCACTTTGGAAGGTATATGAAATAGCAGTCCGTAAGAGCGTAAGCTGCACATTAAATTGTCTAAGATAAATATATACAGTGTATCCCACTTCGTAATAAGCCACCCTAACTTGGCTATTTGTTTCTGGATTTGTATATATTTTTTACAGCACATAATACCCATAATGAACTACCTTTGGAAGGTAGAACTGTTACTCAATCTCTATTTCAAAGCCAACTGTGATGTTTTTAAAATGGGAATTTTGCAAAAGTAACAATAGCGATTGAGACAGTGGAAATATGTATTTGGAAAAGTCGTTCAGAAAAATTAAATAAGTTCAAATATGAAGGTTCATTTGAAAATATTGATTTTTTTTTATTTTTAAATATTGCGTCAGAAAAATTCTAGGTTTGGGTTAGTTTAGGCATTTTGACGTAGAAATTGACAACTATGGTGTTTACAATAATTGATGTAAGTAGATTGACATTCATAGCAATCTGGATGCTCTACGGTGCATAGAATTGAGGACAGGGATACCTATAGATGACTATTAGATCCAAAATTTTCATATGGCATTGCATTAAAAATAACTTTTCAACTTTGGGGTTGTAATGTAACTATTCGACATATACGCACATATATATTTGGGTCCGGCAATAACTTATCCTCCATCTACATGTTTTCATAACATGATACATCACTAGATGTTAAAGGAATGAAGAAACAACATTTGTGGGTCATATAATTTGCATGTATTTTTCTTTACTTGGCTCTGCCGCCCCCATACTCCCCCGTGGACGGCCACCAGACTTTCATTTTTGACATTGACAACTGTACGAAAATACTGTAAAATATGACATTTTATTGGAGAAGCCATATAGTTAATCGGTCAGTAGCTCCCCGTCTATACAGGGTGGACCAAATATTAGGACATAGTTCAGGGGTAGATTCTTTGGGCCAAAATATGAGGATATAACCAAATATGCTTTTGTAAAGTGTTGCTGTGGAAAAGATACAGGGTGTTAAAGGTCAAATTATTTTTTCGTTTTTTTACAATAACTCAACAGTCTCTTGACTGATCTTCGCCAAACTTGCTAGAGGAACTTTTTTTTATTCTAAGAAACAATAATTTATGTACTACATCACGTCAGATCATAGAGGCCGCCGCACGACTTGTATCTGAGGATGAATTTTTTTTAATTTTTTTTTTTTTTTTGACGAAATGTGGTACTTCTGACCAGAAAATCTGATGAAGGTCTCACTTCCAGGTATAAAAGGTATACTTGGTAGAACTTGATAACTCCAACCGTTTTCGAGGAAAGTGCCGTTAAACATTTCAATAATTTTTTGAAAGACAAATTCAAATTTATCAAAACAAACTGTATTTATTGAAAAGTGTGCTTTGGTTACGTTTTAGTTCTGTCATTTACGTCATTTAATCATTTTATTTTGTTCTTGTCTTCCTCGAGCTAATTTCTTCATCTGCTTTATTTACAATGCCTAGACATAATAATTTTTTAAATAGGGAAATGAGGGATGTGATATGTGTTCACAAAATAATTTTAGTGGACGTGCTGCAGCGAGGAGATACTCATAGCAATATCCAAATAGAATACAGCTATACTACAAGATTTTCAAAGATCTGTTTCGTCGTTTGAGAGAAATGGGTTCATTTCGCCATAAAAACGATGTAGGACGACCGAAACGAATTACTCCAGATCAAGAATTAGAAATCTTAGTTTGTGTGGATGAAGATCCTCAAGTCAGCTCAAGTTGTTTAGCAGCGGCAATAGGGGTGAGTAAACAATCGGTCCTAAGAGTCTTACGTCTTAAAGAACGCTTTTCTACCCATATCATCTCACTCCTGTACAAAACTTACTTCGAAGGGATCTTCCACAAAGGCTACAATTTTGTCGATTTGTTCTAAATAAACACAACAGGGATCGAAATTTTTCTTAAAAACATTTTATTTACCGACGAAGCAACTTTTACTCGCCAAGGCGTTTTTAACTGTAGAAATACCCTTTGTTGGAAAGTAGAAACTCCTCATGCCGTTAAAGAAAGGCATTTTCAGCAAGAATTTAAGATTAACGTTTGGTGTAGTATCATCGGCGATCAATTATTGGGTTCCGCCAAATTTAAATGGACAGTCTTATCTGCTTTTTCTTGAAAATAATCTTGCTGATATATTACATGCTTTCATGCTAGACATACGGAACAGCATGTGGTTCATGTAAATGGAGCTTCCCCTCTCTCCATTGAAGTCAGGAATTATCTCGATGAGACTTTCCCACGCAGATGGATCGGTCGAGGAAGTGAGGTTGCTTGGCCACCAAGGAGTCCTGATTATAATCCTTTGGATTATTACGTGTGTGGACATATGAAGCCCTTAGTTTATGCAAATACCATCAACTCGAGCGAAGAACTGTGGGACAAAATACAATACGCAGCGAATTATATTAGAGGACAAGAAAATGTATTTTTCAATGTAAGAAAATCTTTTATGAATAGGATTAGAAAAGGCATAGAGGTAGGTGGAGACCAAATCGAACATTTACTCTAAGTTGCAGCAATGGGGCTTTTGTATGAGGGGAACGTTTATAATGTCATTAAGTCAACTTTTAAGTTATTTTTTGGTCTTTTAATAAGATTAGATCCTTATTTTAGACAATCTTTTTTTTTTAATAAGAAACAAACACCACACCACAGAAATTATACAACCGCCAATTCCAGAAGCCAGGGACTTGTGCGGAAGGGGGTTACATATTACATAGAAAGTGAGAGAAAATTTAGGCTGTTATTACGATTTTGTTTTCCCTTACGTTTTGTACTTTTTTTCAATAAATACACTTAATTTCATTAAATTTGAATTGAAATAACGGCGCATTCTTTGAAAACAGTAGGAGTTATCAAGTTCTACCAAGTGTACCTTTTATACGTGGAAATGACGCCCTCATCAGATTTTCTAGTCAAAAGTACCACAACGTGTCGTCACAAAAAATATGAAAAAATTCATTATCAGATACAGGTCCTGCGACGCCCTCTATGATCTAACATGATGTAATACGTAAATTATTGTTTCTTGGAATAAAAAAGTTTCACTAGTAAATTTGGCGAAGATCAGTCAAGAGGCTGTTGAGTTATTGCAAAAAACGAAAAAATAATTTGAACTTTTACACCCTGTATCTTTCTCCACAGAAACATTTTACTAAAGCATATTTGGTTATATCCTCATATTTTGTACCAAAGAATCTACCCCTGAACAACTATGGCCTATTATTAATGATCCACCTATACAGTAGGGCGGAGTGAAAATATGTAGATTATTATCTATTTCGTATCCTTAGGGTTTTTTTTATAATTGGATTTTCCTCGTCGGTGTTGGATAATAAATACAGAAATTTTACACTATGTCGACGTTTCGATTTATTTTTAAATCTTCTTCAGGACTGAAATGTACAGATAATGAGTAAGTAAATAAATACATTCAGTTTTTAAAATATAACAAATACTGATTTTTAACATACAGAATTATTAAAATATAAATATAAACCTATAAAATGTTGTAAATGTCTCGATATATAGCTCTAAATTAAAATTAAGATATTTTTGTTATATCTTAATTTTAATTTAGAGCTATATATCGAGACATTTACAACATTTTATAGGTTTATATTTATATTTTAATAATTATGTATGTTAAAAATCAGTATTTGTTATATTTTAAAAACTGAATGTATTTATTTACTTACTCATTATCTGTACATTTCAGTCCTGAAGAAGATTTAAAAATAAATCGAAACGTCGACATAGTGTAAAATTTCTGTGTTTATTATCCTACACCGACGAGGAAAATCCAATTATAATATGTAGATTATTTTTTCACATGCGATATGTAATAGTCATAGGAACTTGCCTTTTATATCGGTAAAAGTACCCTTAAAATATGATGTTGATTCGGCTTCACCTTTCACTCTCTAGCATCTTCTAAAAAATAGAATTTTGTTTTTTTTTGTTCATTTTATAATAGTATAGAGAAGTCGCCTTGCATACATAAAAATTTCTGCTAAAATATCATCTGATCTCGACAGCAACTTCCACAATCTACCAGCGGATGGGGGTTGTAAATAAATATTTTTATTCTGAATTTCAAACAGAACCGAAGAATTACATTTTATTTATTAAAAATACGCTGGAAAGTAGGATTCACTTTGATTACATTCTCAGTTCTCTGTTAAAATATCATCGTTATAATTTATCTAATTTATTTTAACCCTTTTTATAAAGTTATAACGAACTTTACAATTCTTACCCTAATTCCTGTTTGGTTTATTCAGTTAACAGTTTACATTGTAATAAAATAAACTACCTGAAATGAAATTAATTCGTTTAAACATGTACAGCAACTTCACTTTGTGCACTAGTATTATTTATTCAGTGTGTACAGTGAGCTAATTTAATACGTTTGATATAAACACAGAAAATGCTTTAGTTGTTATTGGAAGTTGATGTCTTAAAATTTTAAATTCAATTTCAGCGAATTTATGTAAATAGGTGTAATATTAATGAGCATAAAAGGTTTGTTTCGTATTTTAACTACATTCCGTATAGTTTAGGTTACTGTTCCAGCAACTTTATTAGCAGTTCAGTTAATTAATTTACCACAACAAAGTTTAATGTACCGCTTATTTATTATTTAACTAACTTCAGTAACATATTCTATGCCCTATTTTTAAATAAAAGAATTAATCCATCAGATTGATCGCTAACATTGCCAAAAGTAAGAAAAAACGTAAATTAAAATTTCGTTCAAACTTCCATTTATAATTTTGAATTCAACTCAGTTTTTTAATTTACCCTACATGACGGAAAGCAGTTACTTTAACTATATGTTCGATATAATATCCTAGTTTAACAATTAATAATTACATACTTGATGGATATTACAGAGGAAAAAAGAAGAAATAGAAATATTTATTTGGTTTCCACATTATACCGAGATTTTTGCATAGAGAGCTTGTGGTTGCACAAAATATTAACATACAAAGCCTAACTTATGGTTGCAGAATTACTAAATAAAACATAATAAGACAACTGAATGTATTAACTAGTCGTATCGGACGGCGAAAGAAGAGGGATAAGAGAATTTAACATTTAATATATCAATTACGTAAAATGTAAGTAGACATGTAATGCAGTCAAAATACAGGGTGTCTCACCGGGAACTGAATCGATCGATATAGAGAAAAGTACACATCAGAATATTTTTAAAATTCAGATAATTACTAATGTCGGTGTGGCCAATCCAACTAAAATAATTACAAGCAGCTGGCACTTCCTCTTATACCGGAAGTCGATACGAACTTGCTTATTTCAAATAGAATACCCTATATATTTTAGGGTTTTCGAAAAGAGCATAAAATTCTGAGTCGGAAATATGTAGCATATGCTATCCCTAAACCTAGCCGTTTCAGAGATATTTGACATTTTATAGAAAATTTGACAGGTGCAACGGTTTGCAAGAACCGTTATAACTTTCTGGGTGTAAAAGATCCTCATTTGCTTCTTGTCAGGTAAAAAGAACACAAGGAGAACTACGTTCCACAACTGAAATAAATTCAATAATATCATACCAAGTGTTCCGTTTTTCGCGTTACATTTTGTCAACTTCAAACCGCGAGACTTGTTTAGGTCAAATGGAATACCCTGTATTTTTTTACGTCAAGTTATGTAAAATTGAATTCCCTTTTTTCTGATATTAGCATTGTGGGGGTTAAAGTTACAACTTTTTAAAATATTAAAATTCATGAATTGTTGCAATCATTTCATCAAAATAGCCATGATTAGAAACAATCAGTCATTATCTTATGTCAAAAAATGCCAGCACATTTAAATTATACCAACGAAAACTTTTTAAATTTGTTTATTATTTATGGAGAATGTGATAAAGTAATATCAAGAACTTGCAGCACATTTGCTACTCGATATCCACAAAACTGCAAAATAATACTAACACTGTAACATACGTATTAATCGAATTGCAGATATGGCATGAACTAAAATAGCAGAAATGAGATCAATTTAAAATATGGTTTCATTTTAATTTAATAAGAGCTGAAAATTCCGCCCTCGAACCTCGACGCATTTTTCGCACCTTCGGATTAGTTCCTCATGGATGGCTCTTCTAATCGAAGCCTGTGATATGTTTTGAAATGCATTTCTTACTCTTTGCGTACAATCTTCAATGGTTGTTAATGGGCTCTCATAAACTTTATTTTTAATAGTTCCCCAAATGATATAATCCAGAACTGATAAATCGGCCGAGCGGGGAAGCCATAAGAAAGGTCTATTATTGGCAATCCATTGATCATAAAAAGTTTCTTGTAAATAATTATTAATTAAATATGCGTTATGTGGGGGAGCACCGTCTTGCTGATAAAAATTGTTTCTATGTTCGGCGAAAGGTAAATTTTCTAAATAGTTGTTATTAAAATTTTGTAAGATATTCAGATATCTTTCACCTAAAAAAAAATAAAACAAAAATTTACCTATACATATTGGCAGAACAGAAAATTTAATTCACCGTTTAAATTTTCCTGATAAAATTGTAATGCCACCATTCTATCGTTTCTTATGGCACAGTAAACATTGAACTGCCAACTCTCCTGAAAGTTTCGCTCTCTGAACATATGAGGATTTGAGTCACCCCAATAATGCGAATTGTGTCTATTAAAAAGTCCATTTTTAGTAAATTTTGCTTCGTCTGTCCGTATAATATTTCCCAAATAAGAACCGTGACCCTCAGACCTTATTAGAATAAACTCACAACAATTCTGTCTTCTTAGGAAATCTGTTCCTTTTAATCCTTGAACCATATGGAATGAAAACGGGTGAAACTTATGTTTTAATAAGATTCTGTGAATTGAATCCTTGCATAGTCCCGATTCCAGAGCAGCTTGTCTTAATGACATCCTTGGAAATGTATGAAAATATCCCAGAATGACTATTTTAATATTTTCGTCATCAACAATAGGCTTTCTTCTTTGCATTTTTGCCTTGACATAGCCATAATTTTTAAAATTTTCCGGTAAGCGATTTACAGCGTTTGGTGGCGGTTTCCGGTTTTCTGGATATCGAGTAGCAAATGTGCTGCAAGTTCTTGATATTACTTTATCACATTCTCCATAAATAATAAACAAATTTAAAAAGTCTTGGTGGGTGTAATTTAAACGTGTTGGCATTTTTTGACATAAGATAATGACTGATTGTTTCTAATCATGGGCTATTTTGATGAAATGATTACAACAATTCATGAATTTCTAATAACATCGCAAATACTTCAAAAGGTTGTAACTTTAAGCCCCACAATGCTAATATCAGAAAAGAGGGAATTCAATTTTACACAACTTGATGTAAAAAAATACAGGGTGTTCCATTTGACCTAAACAAGTTTTCGCCCTCGAACCTCGACACATTTTTCGCACCTTCGGATTAGTTCCTCATGGATGGCTCTTCTAATCGAAGCCTGTGATATGTTTTGAAATGCATTTCTTACTCTTTGCGTACAATCTTCAATGGTTGTTAATGGGCTCTCATAAACTTTATTTTTAATAGTTCCCCAAATGATATAATCCAGAACTGATAAATCGGCCGAGCGGGGAAGCCATAAGAAAGGTCTATTATTGGCAATCCATTGATCATAAAAAGTTTCTTGTAAATAATTATTAATTAAATATGCGTTATGTGGGGGAGCACCGTCTTGCTGATAAAAATTGTTTCTATGTTCGGCGAAAGGTAAATTTTCTAAATAGTTGTTATTAAAATTTTGTAAGATATTCAGATATCTTTCACCTAAAAAAAAATAAAACAAAAATTTACCTATACATATTGGCAGAACAGAAAATTTAATTCACCGTTTAAATTTTCCTGATAAAATTGTAATGCCACCATTCTATCGTTTCTTATGGCACAGTAAACATTGAACTGCCAACTCTCCTGAAAGTTTCGCTCTCTGAACATATGAGGATTTGAGTCACCCCAATAATGCGAATTGTGTCTATTAAAAAGTCCATTTTTAGTAAATTTTGCTTCGTCTGTCCGTATAATATTTCCCAAATAAGAACCGTGACCCTCAGACCTTATTAGAATAAACTCACAACAATTCTGTCTTCTTAGGAAATCTGTTCCTTTTAATCCTTGAACCATATGGAATGAAAACGGGTGAAACTTATGTTTTAATAAGATTCTGTGAATTGAATCCTTGCATAGTCCCGATTCCAGAGCAGCTTGTCTTAATGACATCCTTGGAAATGTATGAAAATATCCCAGAATGACTATTTTAATATTTTCGTCATCAACAATAGGCTTTCTTCTTTGCATTTTTGCCTTGACATAGCCATAATTTTTAAAATTTTCCGGTAAGCGATTTACAGTGTTTGGTGGCGGTTTCCGGTTTTCTGGATATCGAGTAGCAAATGTGCTGCAAGTTCTTGATATTACTTTATCACATTCTCCATAAATAATAAACAAATTTAAAAAGTCTTGGTGGGTGTAATTTAAACGTGTTGGCATTTTTTGACATAAGATAATGACTGATTGTTTCTAATCATGGGCTATTTTGATGAAATGATTACAACAATTCATGAATTTCTAATAACATCGCAAATACTTCAAAAGGTTGTAACTTTAAGCCCCACAATGCTAATATCAGAAAAGAGGGAATTCAATTTTACACAACTTGATGTAAAAAAATACAGGGTGTTCCATTTGACCTAAACAAGTTTTCGCAGTTTGAAGTTGACAAGTTGTAACGCGAAAAACGGAACACTTGGTATGATATAATTGAATTTATTTCAGTTGTAGAACGTTCTTTTTACATGACAAGAAGCAAATGAGGATCTTTTACACGAAGAAAGTTATAATGGTTCTTGCAAGCCGTTGCACCTGTCAAATTTTCTATAAAATGTCAAATATTTCTGAAACGGCTAGTTTTAGGTATAGGATAGGTATTTTCGATTCAGAATTTTATGCTCTTTTCGAAAACTCTAAAATATATAGGGTGTTCCATTTGAAATAAGCAAATTGGTATTGACTTCCGGTGTAATTATTTTAGTTGGATTGGCCACACCGATATTAGTAATTATCTAAATTTTCAAAATTTTCTGATGCGTACTCTTCTCTATATCGATCGATTCAGTTCCCGGTAAGACACCCTGTAGAATTTGAATCCAATTGTTATTAACAATTTAATTTTTTGAACCGCGTTTTTCAACATAAAAATGTGAATAATTCGAGATGCATAGATCCGATCGGAACAAAAAAAACAAAATCTTTGTAATTAAATTTCATGCAAATCTACGTTTAGTGTAGGTCTTAGGAGTGCAACCGTAACCTACAAAAGAGAAAAAGCTGGCCAAAAATCGTTTTTTTCTTCATTTTGCTGCCCAGAGCCGCTGGGTGAAACGGTCAGCTTCAAACGTTCAGAAAATCTGCCCTTTGCTCTAACAAAAACACACTGAAAATTTGGTGAAAAAATATTAAATCCAATATGCGCAATTGCATTTGTTATTTAAAATTTGAATTAGCCGCCATTTTATGCCACTAAGTCCAAAACGGACCATTTTTTTCTTCAAAAGTTAGGTCCGACTCTAGCTTTTTGATGCCGTTACAAAATTTTTAAACGTATTTTGGCCATTTTTTGCATTTGTTTGAAACACTATAACAAAAATTAAATTTTTCGGCGATTTAAAAAAAATTTAAATTTTTTATCGAATCAAAAAGAAAATTTTAATACCTTTATTATGATTCAAAAAAGTTTATTTTGGTCAAACTAGACTCAAAATATTCAACTTTTTGCATTTTAGCCAATTGTTAATTATTAAATTAAATGCATATTTTTGGCAAAAATTTGAACTGTATCATTTTGAAACATATTCAGTTCATACAACATATTCAAAAAAATGTTTCTTTTCATAAAAGCAAATTTACATATATTTAAATGTAGTTGTTAATTTACCTGAGAAGAACTTTTTCATTTATTTATCAATCTTAGCTGCACAATTCAGCAACTTTCTTTTTTGTTATGACCCATCATTTAATTTTTAATTAAATTATATTATTTATGAATTTATTTTTTTATCGAGCTTATTTGTAAAATACAATAATTGTTTTTAAACCTTTTCATGGCCCATTTTCACAAATATTTTAAGTAACGAATAAAAACTTACATTTTAACTACAAAGCTTTATTAAACTAAATACTTATGTTCTTTTTTGAAATTAAATTTACCGCCCTGGATGTCGGTAAGCTTAATTTCTATAATGATTTTATTCGTACCTGTTTTAATATTTTACAGCCGTTGTTAATAACAATTGGAGCACATGGCCTTTGAACTACAAAATTTTTATTTATTTCCATATGGACGTTGGAATTTAGATTTTGCAAAGAAGCTCGACTCTGCAGCCAGAGATTTCAACGCAGTTATTATGGTAGAAACATGACCTTGACGAATTCAGGAAAAATCCATTGTTTGTATTGATTGCTCTGGTCAACTAGATGCAATTAAATCATCCACTGTAGACATTAAAATAGAATTTGAAACACGAAAGACAAAGTTCACCGAGCAAACCCGAGTGTATGCGCTTATACTTCACGATGCTTATTTAACTTACAGTGCATTGGATGGTTTAGTCCAAAGTGGCTTTGTAGATGCTAGGTGAACGATGGTGCATACATTTCCTACTTTGATCATTGACTTACAAGGTTTTCAATATAAGGACAATGAGTTTATAGTCAAAGAATTGGCTGCTGTCTGCTGTAACATTAAAAAACAAGCACGTTATATTTTCAAACCACTATATCTATTCCTATCATTAACAAATTGCGAAAAGGCACAATAACAATGGTTGGAGAAGAATTATCATCGCTAAGAATGGAGTCATGGATACATTCAATTGAAAGAATTGCCACTAATTTTTGAGCAACTTTACCAGGATACTGTTAGCAACTAAATTTGCCATTAAACGATGTTATAATACTATGCAAAGGTGTGATGAAGAATTTCCTATTGCAATATCTACACTGAAATAAAATTATAGATCTTGAAGACTGTTCACCGCTTCTACCTAGCCATAAATCATTGACAATACCAGAATGTCTGGAACACTGCCACTATAATTGTCATTGTGCTCTCGCAAATGTTAATTTTCTATAAAAATGTATTGTAGATTTGAATATAAATGTCTTTAGTTATGGGTAATCAAATGAATGTATTACACTAATCTTTGTCTTATTTCTAACCTCATCATAATATAAGTAAGCTTTGTAACATTTCTCTCCCACCTCACTTGCGGCGTACCTAAAGCCGTTAAAGAGGGAGCGCTCAAGCCGTTGAAGTGCAATCATAAGGCAAATAATGAAAATGCATTGCAGATAAAACAAGTAGTCACAAGAGATTCATCAGCATAAGGATAAGGCAGGTAAAATAATTGTTGATCGGCATAAAGATAAGCCAGATAGGTCATCATAACGAAAAGGCAGGATCGCAATTATTCATCTCATAAATCAGTACAAATATAAGGCAGGTAAAATAATTTTATAACTAATCAAGAATGAATGTTTGTTATGACATTGTAAAAAAAAAATACAATGTGCAATACGACAATGCAATGAGCAAGTGGACAGACAGATGAACAGGTGGGCAAGCGGACAGACGGATGGGCGGACACCATTATTTTTACTGCAATTACTCTTATTGTAATTACTCTTATTGTTACTGCAATACGGCAATTACCCTTATTGTTACTGCAATTAATAATAATAATAATAATAAACACCACAGAAATTAGACAACCCCCAATTCCAGAAGCCAAGGCTTGTGCGGAAGGGGGTTACACATTGAAAAAACGCGGACATATAATCATTTCATCTGACAGTGCCAGTGCCGGAGCCAGGATTCGAACCCGGTGGTGCGATGTCCTTGTGATTAATTGCGATTGCCACCTCGCGCCTTAACCTACTCGGCTATCGACCAGACCATTACCACCATTACCATTATTGTTAATGCAATTACCCTTATTGTTGCTACAATTACCCCATTGTTACTGCAATTGTGCTTAATTATCCTTAATTACCTTTATTTGTGCCTAAATTACCCTTAATTACTCCCTAATTGCATCCCATCACTCTAATTACATCACCACTGTAATTATCACCTGTCGTTCTAATCGCCTCGCCACTACAATTGCCGCAACTTCCTCTGTTCCCCAATACGCTAATTACCTCATCACGTGACCTTGATTCCGCCATTCCAATTACCTCCCACCACTCTCATTACCCCCCACCCCTAAACTGAATACTGCACCGCGCACCGCTCCGATCCCCTGTCATTAGATATCTCCTTTAATAACTATCAAATACTAAAACTACGTGATTATAAACGTAGCAGAATATAAGCAGGTTTGAGCAAAATGAATAAATAAGGAAAATATGGCAAACCCAACAAGCGGTGTGAGATTATGGTGGGATATAAACAGGTATTGCATAAACAGGGGGATCAACAGCTAAGACCTTTAAATGGAGACAAACAGATATAGACTAGTATAGTTTAAATGAAATCAAATCTAATATTTAAATGAAGTAAATTTATCATTGAATAAAGGCAGGTGGAAATAAAGTAGCAATATAATATGATTGACGTTAGGACTAAAGGCACTAAAACAGGTTCAAATAGAAAGGTGCGGAAGCGCGAAATATTCCTTTCTGTAAGGGGTTGCCCAAAGAGTCCAGACAAAAGCGGCAACGTTATTTAATTCATTGGGGAGTTTTTGCCAATTTCTTTAATACTACACGCGTTGACCTAAAATGTCACGTGACTAAATACAAAAGAATGATGTTATTATAAAAGAACTTTTGCACAAGCTTTTTGACTGATTTGGTATGTAAAATGACAAGTAACACAGTTCAATTTAAAGCAAACTCGCGTTGACCTAAAATCTCAATACAAAAGAATGATGTTATTATATAAGAGCTTTTGCACGAGCTATTTGACAGATTTGGTGTGTAAAATGACAAGGAACACAGTTCAATTTCTATAACCTATAAAATCATGTGTATGTATATACCACATTTTTGAACAATACAAGCAAAGCAAATTTTCCACAGTTACAGAAGATGTGTTTTTAGTTGAGCATTTGGAGAATGAGGTGGAAGTGCGCTGATACAGGCTTTATTAATACCAAATCCTCCTCGACAACCCCCCTTTATTGAGATTTATTATGTATGACAAGTTTGACTTTGACTTTCAACATCAAATAACCACTAGCAAGCAAAGAGATAGAACTTTCTGCTAGCAAGAACAAAACTACGTGATCAGTCCAGTGCGACCACCGCACAACTGCCACAAACCTAAAACCAAATACACTAGGATTTCTGACCAATCAGAAGCGTTACGGTTCATTTAGGGTGGGTAATACAACGTTTATCCGCAGCGAAGTAAGGTGACACGCAATTAGAATAAGGTGAACACTTTGTGCACATTCGCAATTATCTCCTTCTTTCTACGTTAGCGGTAACAGAGGTGTAGAGGTATTGGGCAAAACTCACTATTATTTATTTTGTACCACGGAAACAACAATGATTAGCATTCAATTCTTGTATTTACAGATAATTATTTTTTATTAAAAATAATGTTAAAATAAAATCTGCTGTTATCATAATTCTGATCCTACAATATAACAATTGAAAAGGTGCGATCAACGTAAATTATAAATAAAACTAATAATAGACAGTCCTAAGCTAATTTGGTTCTCCAGTTTCCAATTAGTCTGCGTTTGCCGGTGTTTCCTTGGTCAGTTAATACAATGTGCACAGTGATAATTAGTCTCTCAGCTGTGTACCCATTCAACTAACGACATTCTACTGTCTCTTCGTATTTCACCCCTATTTTGATTCTTAATTTTAATGTACTTAACAATTAATAATTTCAGACTCATTATTGTCCAGCTAAGCTACTTGCAGAATGTTAAGGGTTTTCATAGATTTCCTGTTCATAGTAAGAACACTTTTTTGCAATATTATAGCTCTAATGTAAAAATATAATACGAACGGAAAACTTATACTGAGGAGACATTATTAACTATTCAAAAAGGATTATACTTTTTTATGGTACAAGCAATTAAAGCCCAGAATGTTTCCATGGCGGATAAAATAGTAGTATGTGCAGCAAGGAGAAAAAATAATATATTTTTGATGGTAGGAATTGCGTACGCCAATTCAGTAAGCATGGGGTTTTGGAACTTCACTTTTCTTGTACGTTATATATATGTTATTTCAATAGGAAAAAGTCCAGGATTGAAAAATAAAATAAACAACTGAAAATGATTAAAAGAATTTTAGTGTAACCTAAAATTATTTATAATTTGTTGTTCTAGTCTCCAGCAATTAAATCTTAATTTTGATTTTCACGAGCTGGTTCTGTAAGTATAGCATTAATATCATCTTCAAATAAACAAAAATCTATTTTCTCGTCTCCTTCTTCCATCCCTATGGTTCTGGAGCATTACTTCAAATGCACATATTGTGCAGAACTGCACATGCATTAATTATTTTTTATACCTTTGTGGGAACATAATGAAGTTTACAAATACTTAGCTTTTGAAATAGATGATGCCCTAGCAGGTGCAGTCAAGAATTTATCCAGAGTATTTATTAGATACCTCGCCAGAACCCTAGTGAGTCTAGAATGTTTAATAAAAAGTTTATCACTTATGTCAACCGGATTTCGGTTCCTAGTAAAATGTTGCATTTCATATTATGCAATGGCAGAGCTTCAGCATCTTCCAAATTTTGTATAATTATGGCTTGAAGATGAAAATTATCCGTCATTAAATTATGATATTTAAATACTGTATGAAACTAATGAAACTTATTAATTATTAACTAAATATTCATCAGTAAATAACATTTCACATCGTACACATAATCTTAATGTATAATTTAAAAATAAGAGGATTTTCGAATTCCCCGTCAAAAACCATCGAGAATAATATTTTCTATGACTATTTTTAAGAATACGATTGTACCTGAGTCATCCAGAAACATTAGAAAATTACGCCAATTTCTCTAGAGAATTAATTCGTACGATTTTAAAAATTGGGTTCCAGATGTAATAGAATTCGTCACCATAAAAAAAATAAAATAAAAATAGAAAAATTTAGTACAATTGACCAAAATTTTGCATAGAAATAATGACCGAAGCTTGGTTTACAAATTATTTTTCTTAATTAATAAAGTCCTAATTTTAGATTATAATTTTTGACAAATTTTTGGGTGTTTGTCACTGTATTCATATTTGTTTAAATTTGAAGCTTTTCTTGTTACGTTGTGCATTTTCTATCTTTATCATACGAGATTAAATGTAAGATTTTATCTCGTGTGACTTGTTTTGCTCTTATCTTTCTGGGCTACTAGAACCCATGGCGCCCACCAACCTTTAAGTTTCTCACTCACATGCTATGGTACTCTGATTTGTGGCTTGACAACCCTTACCTACCTTGCCTCTTAGAACAGCAGACTAGCCATGGCCAGTGACTTTGTGTTGATAAACAATGCATCCTGAACATCGAGATAATATATGCCCATCTACACGAAGATAACTGTATTTAAGTTAAACTTTCCTATCTTTCACCTGTTACAGAGATGAACCTATGTTTCTTATATATTTCATAACTTACAGTGGCGACCAAATTTTCTTATTTTCATGTATCACACCATACATGTTTTACCAACAATAAGGTATTTATCGCTAGCTGAGCAAAAGTATCTAAACTTTGATTGGTGGTCGAGAGGTGAGCGTACTTGCACTCACTCAAAAGTTCCGGGTTCGATCCTCGGTCGTGGCAGTGGTTATTGTAAAAAGCATGGGGTGCTTGATATCAATTGTTATATAAACCCCACGCTTTTTACAATAAAATGAAGCTGAATGAATTTTTTACTTTTTAGTTCGGTTTTCTATTAAAACTATATTTTTTTTAGTCACCCTCTTGGCATTCATCCCCCAGCACGTTTGTCACCAATAACAAAGTAATTATTAATGACAACGGCTCCTCCGCCAAAATCTCGACAATAGATTAGCCACTTTTTAAATTTTATTTTATCCTGATGGTCCTGGTGAGGACATTAGGACAAAATTGTCAAATTATTGTATTGTTATCGGTCCTTGATAAATGCGCAAAGTTTCAGTTTAATCTGACGTTTTGAAGTGGCTGAGAATCACGTTCAAAAATTCCTTTACAAACAAACAAACATACAGTTGAAGCTAATATAAAGCTATTAACCTTAAATGCAACAATAATTTTTGGTGTTTACGAATCTGAAATCGCAGCTTAATGTGACGCCAGCTGCTACTATTTCATTCCAGATCAACGGTATCATATTAAACTACTAAGTACTCGATTATTAATTTAAATATGTCCACGATAGTTATCACTTAGACTGACAAAAAACTGAATACGATACTCGACGGGATCTCTTTAGTCATATCATTTTGAGTAGCTAGGCGCATGTCAATTGTAGAGCTTGGTGTTTTGGTTTTTACAAAAACTATTTTAACATGTAAGTACTAAATATTTTATTTCAAATTTTCATAAAATTATGGTGTTTGATGCAGCATTAATATTAATACAACTGCTCTTCTAAATCCTCAATGAGCAGCTGTTTAATGTGCGCCTAAAATCATTAAAGGAGTATGTCACGTTTACCCGCAAGACAAAGACAATATTGTCGGTTAGGCTTTCCATAAGTGAACTACGAGAAATACAAACATTTATTTAACGCAGTGAGATTTTCAAGGAAAATCAAGTGTACTCTGGTGTCGTACACAAATAGCTCCACATTAACTACAATATCAAGAAACACCTCGACAAGGGACAGAATGTGTCTTGAATTGCGCAGAATATTATGTAAATATACTGGATAGTGAATCGTAGTATAAGGCGTACGATGCGTGTAAATGAATGTTGTTTATTGAATAGAAAATAAACATGCGTATTTGGATATATTATTTAAACATAACAATAATTTTATCTATTTCTGCTTGAGCTGAGTTAATTACTTTCTCCCATCTCAGTTGTTTATTGCTTTAAATATTTCAAGAATGACTTTCCTGAATTTACGAATTTACTGAAACTGAAAAATATAACTAAAAATATATATATCCTCCAGCTATATATTTATACGGATATATTTAAGTTAGATTATTTAATTGTATCTTCTTATGGTATTCAGTAGCACTCATGCTCTATCAAACATATTGGGCCAGTCATTCGTGTTTTCTTACAATATGAAATTATTATCTGCACACATAACCTCAAAAAAAAAACTGAAAAACTGCTAAATTTGGTTTTTTGGTTATAACTTCGGATGTTTTAAGTGAAATTTGTTAAAATTTCCAGAAATTATACTTTCTAATGTGAACAATAATTGTCTGAAATTTCAATTCAAAATGTCTAATACAAGTCTCATAAATTTATTTCAAATTTTAAAATTGATTGGCCAATTACTTTTGTGCATCGCATCGTATGAGGTTTTTTTTTAAGAAAATATACGTTTTTTATACACTTTATGATGGTGAACAAGAAAAACTTTTAAACCTTAAAATAAGTGGAAAAAATCATACAAATTTTTTTTTTCGTCAATTTTTTCGAAGAATTTCACTTTTTTTGGATAAAACGCGATTAATTAATTTTTTACATATTATAAAAATCAATTAATTATAAAGAAATTATATATATATATATATATATATATATATATATATATATATATATATATATATATATATATATATATATATACATATATATACATATTTATATTTTGTTGTTTTTTAGGTTTTCGCGGGTGTTAAATGAACGAACGACGTTTAGACAACCGTGGCTCCTGGAGGAGTCGATCATCGACGCGGGAAAGCACCCGGAAGTACAACAACACTATATTTATATTTAGGTATAGATCAATAAAGGCACTATGTGTTATGCAAATGTATATTTATTGTATTTAAATACTGTATAAAGAAATGGAAACATTTTACTTGAAACTGAAAAAATATATATAAGTGAGCAATTATATTAATCGCCTTCGTTTTGTCTCACTTGATAAGGAATCATCAGACTGATTTTCAGTATCGCTTGGAGCATAATCATTTTCATTTATATCAATTTCTTGATCAATCGACCTATCAGTAAATGATAATGAAGAAGCTTCGCTAACACTGTCCTCTAACTCTGTATCGGTTCCACATGTACTTAGACTTTCAGCTAAGAAAATGTTTCAGAATTATTTTCCAATTCTTCATCCAACTCATTAATTTCTTCTATTTCAGATACCAAATCTATATCTTCACAGTTAAAGCAATTTAAGCCTTCCATTGCTTACATGTTACAGTGCATTTTAATCCCAGTTTTTTACAAGAACATGCTCTAGTCTTACACTTACTACCTATTGATTTGCAACTGCATGCAATTGATTTCGTAAGTGAACGTGGTAGTGGTTTAACTTTTCTCGGAAGAGTCACAGGTAATAAGCCACTGGAGGTCATTTGCCATCCGTAGTTGCATCCAGGCTTACTATTTTCTGGGAACAACCATTTTTTGATTTGATAATACATTCTTAAAGAATGTTGAGCTTGTGGGGTGGGTGGTAGCGAAATCAGCTTACATACTGTTGATGTGTATTTTTGAAAGCAATTAAATTTAAATTTTTCCAAACTAGTTTTTTTAATTGCGTTCGATCCGTATAACCCCTGTATGCAATCTGCAGGTGCTGAAAATATAGTATCTGTTGCTTCAAGATCATAGAAAACAAGCGTGTCTTTTTTTAAAAACTTATATTTTTGCAAAGTAAGACAAATTTTATTTTTTCCAATTCCTGCAAATGCTGACGTAGTATCGCAACCACAAAAAGCATGTATAAATAACACATGTTCTTTTATATCTGTTTTCTTTGCATATTTCATATTCAATATTTGTATTTTTAAATTAATTACACACAAGGGAAATAAATTGCTGCTTATTTTTACTGTGGAGTAGAAACATTTTTTGGCTTATGGAAGGTGCTGTATGTATATCAATTATATTTACTTTAGTTGAAAAATTATTGTGTATTCTCCTCAAGCGTTCTGAATTTTTCGTGCTATTACAATCAGTACTATATCCATCAAAAATTCTACAACAATTCATAGTGGGACAAATTATTATAACTCATGTTTAAATTATGGCGGTTTATTTGATTTAAATTATTTTTCGAATGCTGTTCAGTGCCGACAATTTTAAATTTCTAATCATGATAAATATTCATTTGTTTTTAATTGTTTAATTTTTTAATGCTGTTTGTACAGAATATAAAAAAAAATTTGAAAAATTAATAATACAAAAAAATTGAGTTTTATCAAAGATAGTGAAATTATTCGAAAAAATTTACGAAAAAGTACAAGAAATCGATTTTTTTCACTTTTTCAAGTTTAAAATTTTTTCTTGTCCACCATCATAAAGTGCATAAAAAAATCTACATTAAAAAAAAAGAACCTCATACGATGCGATGCACAAAAGTAATTGGCCAATCAATTTTCAAATTTGAAGTCAATTTTTGAGACCTGTATTAGATATTTTGAATTGAAATTTTATTCAGTTATTGTTCACATTATAAAGGATAACTTCTGAGAATTTTATAAAATTTCACTTAAAACATTCGAAGTTGTAACAAAAAAAACAAAATTTAGCATTTATGTGTGCGGATGGATAATAATTTCATAATATAACAGCTGATAGCCTATATCATAACGAATAGCCTCATTTTTTTTCGCTTTTCTTGGACCTATGTATACCGAGATGTACTCATCTATATTTAGAAAGAACAACCAAAATGGTCGATTTTTCACAAAATGGCTGATAACTTGCGTAACGGCGGTTGCTAGAGGTAAGAAATATCCATTTCATATAGTATTCGATGTAACTAACATGTTAAAAGAGAAA
The DNA here is from genome assembly GCA_963675555.1 of Leptura quadrifasciata. NCBI lineage: Eukaryota > Metazoa > Arthropoda > Insecta > Coleoptera > Cerambycidae > Leptura > Leptura quadrifasciata. The sequence continues at coordinate 155,427,376 of OY776674.1, forward strand.
AAATTGACACTAGAAACAATTACTTTTTCACTAAAATTTGATGCTTGTCTGACTCAACTATTAATATACAATGAAGCTAATTTTAACCAAAATGACGGGACTATTATGTCCATCAGGAATGATATTGGAAATATCGATTATTCGTTCCAAAAATTAAATGGCGATTACAATTTATTTGTAGGTGACATAAATATTGATATTCTAAAAATCAATATACATTCTGAGGAATATTTAAATATCATGGCAGAATTCGGTTTCAAGTCAGTAATAAACAACTGCACCAGAATACAGGAAACTTCGCAATTATATTTAGATCACATTTTTATTAAATCAAAATTTGATATTGAGGATTACCAGTAAGAATTTAAACAAATATAGCCAATCATACTCAACACTTGGTATAAATATGGCCAAAGAAATTTAAAAAATAAAAATTACAAAGATAAAAGTTTTTACGATCAACTCTTTGGTTTTAATGCCAACAAATCAGAACGAAGTAAAGAACTGTATATTAAGATTAAAGACAAATAAATCGCCAAGAATAGACAATATAAAAATCTATAACGCTGAAAAATATTGCCGACCAGATTTCTGAAATACTTGCATATATTATAATCAAATGTTTATGGTAGGGTACTGTCCTCTTCATTTTAAAATGTTAATATAAAGCCTATATACAAAAGCAGAATAAAAATCCTCTCTGGCAAATAATTTGGGTTTATAGAGGGCAAATCGACCCAGGATGCTATTGCCGACCTAACTAAAAAAAAATTATCTCACTTGATAAGAATAAACCTTCACTATGTGTCTTCTTAGACTTAGCGAAGGCCTTTGATACTATTTGCCATATACACCTCCTTAAATGCCTCGAAGATATAGGCGTAAGAGACATGGAACTAAAATTTTTTGATAGTTATTTAAGTGAAAAAATGCAGTGTTCATAACGCAGGTACACAGATTGAATTCAGAACGGTTAGTTGTGATGTACCTCAAAGCACTGTCTTGGGTCCAGTTCTGTTCCTAATATACTTAAATAATTTATTTGTCATCGAAAGTATAGGACACATTATTAGTTTTGCCGATGACACCGCTAAATATTACGAGGCAGAAACCTGGTTAGAGCTAAAATTCAAAGTAAAGAGAGATCTCCCAAAAATTCTAGACTGTTTTAAGTTCAAATTATTAACACTCAATGTCAAAGAAACCTTGTTTGTACCTTTCCGAATATATAAAAAGTCAATTCCAGATATGGACATACTTAAAGTTCACCTTGGAACTGAAGTATGTGAAATAAAAGAAGCTACTAAAGTAAAATATTTAGGTATTTTTATCGACTGTCATCTGAGATAGGATATACATGTGAATTTTGTGTTAGAAACAGTAATACATATGTTTAAATATATTAAAGATATTTTGAATATATATCACCTAATAATCATTTATAAAGCCTTAATAGAACATTTGACATACGGAATGATTGGATGGGCTGGGATCTTAAGCGTACATTTACAAAGAATACAAATTATGCAAAAGCGAATCTTGAAAATAATATTCAATAAACCTGTTATCTACTCATCAGATGAACTGTTTCGTGAGTCACATATTTTAGATATTCATTAGTTATATTTTTTCAACGCAGCGGTGATGGTTTTTTTCTAAAAAAAAGATAAAATGGGTCACTCACCAAACAAGGACTAAAAATTTAAATAACTTACCTACAATATTAATACATACAAGTACAGAACAAAGATCAAATACCTTTCTTGGGTCAAAGATATTGAATTCAATTCCCAATACAATTAGGAATATAAAGTCTAAAACTATTTTTTTTAAGAATTGAGCAATTTTACATACGTTTCACGAATACTTGTCCATACACTAATTGACTCGAATAGCAAGTAGCTAAGATTGTGATATTTTTCTATTCATATTATATATACCTTCAAAAATATTTTATTTCTATGTATGTGTGTGTGTATATATAATGTGTTATATTTATGTGGGATGGTGTGTCGGTGTGTGTAGAATTTTACATACATACTTTTACTTTTATATTGTCACTCATGTTCAAATATTTTTAATACTTAAGTGAGTATATTGTTTATTTAGTATTTTATGGATTAGTTTTAATGTATTATATTTATTGTTATTATTATTGTTTTACATGTATTACTTTTTAAGGTTCATCTAAAATAAATGTTACTATATTATCAGCTAGCCGACAAAAATAATCATTTGCATGTTTTAGAAGGAAAGTGTAGCATGGAATGGACGAATGTTAACGTCCGAGCAAAGCAAGCGCCGCGCTCTTCCAGCTGGAAATATTAAATAAATAGATGATGACGTTATTATTAAAATATTGTCATTTAGTTTCTTGTTAACCATGTCAATATACATTTACCCGGTTTCCAATACTAATAATGCGGTATCTCGTGGTTTAGCTTCAGGGAAAAAGCTGCTGGCCGAATTTCGTCTTTTTCTTTTATATGTTGGTAATAATTGGGTTTTAGAAACATCGCTACCCAACTCAGGGATTTCATTTTCACAAGCATTTTCAACAAATAAAGGAAATATCCATTCCCCATTCCTCCTTTTATGGGGTTTTCTACCACATATATCTTTTCATCACAAAAAATTCAAAATGGGAAAAATTGTATTTATGTTTTTTTTAATGCCTTATTTAGATTAACGTCCTGGCAGAGTTTAGCTATAGCTACTCTACTATTCAACCAGAACTGGGAAATGAGATACCGGTCACCCATCCAATCCAATTGATTTATTAAATACTACAAAAATACATATGCCCTCCCAAAACTAATCTCGGGACCGACACGGCGTCCAACACGCGATACGTGTTGGGGGTGGCAGGGCCGGGCGGAGTGAGTTTGGTTCGGCGAAAAATAATAAAACTTAACCTACAAAACTAAAAATAAATTAAAATAGGTGATAATATTTACTAATGTCAATAATAGCTAAAAACAATTAAAGTACTCTAAAAACTAATAGCATGAAACACTCATAAAGTTTGGCTGCTGGTGCGGATACTCCAATCCAAACCCGTTACAGGAATTCTAACAGCGGCCTGCGTTGAAGCTGCCGGTAAGGTAATAATATGTGATCGATTCTAAATGGTGCATTATGCTGTCTAATTTGTGACATATTTTGGGTTAGCGTACTATCACCGTTTGAAAGAGTAGAATTTTTTGAGATATCTCTTGGATCAGGGAGGTGTATCTGTCAAAATTCGAGATAAGGCGCATAAATTTATGTTCCAGGACGCTTTTTCATTACCGATGTGCTGCACAACACCGGTGCCGACGCCGTGTATGTGATAGCTGGCCTGATCACTATGATGTACAACAGTTTTTTATTTTGTCTGCTATGACTGCTACCCGTGACCATGGGCAGATGCAAACTCCTGGATAAGGAGTAAACTGCCCGTACAGTCTCACATACGTGCGTATTAAACGTCAGTCTTTGGTTTAGTCTAACCCGCAAGAGTACTTTACGCATCTTTTGATTAGAATTTGATTTTCCCGGATCGTGATTGTTGTTGAAACGCTGTTCTCAGTGAACTCGCGCGTGAAAACTATCGTTTTCGACTTCTCGGCATTTACCCGTATCTTACATCGGTCGGAATATGCCGTGGCATGAGTCATGTGCGCTTTCAGCAGCATATTTGCGGTTTGCGAGTTATTTATTTAAACGGTTCAAAAAAAGTAGATACTTTGAAAAAATATGGCTTCCAAGTTATATGGAAATTTTTCAAAAAAGTTAATTTGCTCCCGTTTTATGATATCAATGTAAATATTAATTTTGTGAAAACTGCTAGAAATCAAAAATAAAGCTTATAAAATGACGATAATTTTACTTATTCCACCAATATCAATATTTACGATGATATCCTAAAATAATAAGAAATTTGCGATTTTTGAAAAGTTTCTATATAATTTAGAAGCGAAGTTTTTCAATACTTTATGTATTTAAGATTTTTTTCTATTTATAATTATGAAATTGTTAACAAATTGGTGAAATTTACAGAAAGAAATTAAATTGCACGTTTTGTCGGCCATAACTTTTGAAATATTTATCGCAGAGGAACAGTTAAGTATTCATTTTAAGTCAAATTCGTCGCCTCATTTTAAAAGTATTTATTTTGGTCCCTACCCCATTTTTTCGCTAAATGTGATATTTATCTACTTATTCATCGAAAAACATTTCGAGATACCAGTTTTTTGTAGATAAAACTACAATTTCCACGTCGTATACTTTGGTACCTATTGGCTGTTCTCAAAAACTGAATGAGAAGAAAAAAAATAGACGAAATACGTTCATCATCTCATTTTTTCGAAATGTTCAATTGTAAATCCCAGGATACTGTATTATAATGGCAACGCAAATCAATATACGTTGTTTTAAAAACCGACCAAATGGAGCTAAACGTTCATGTTCTAATTGAAAAGATTCTGACATACGATATATAATGCATATAACTTTTGGATAATAGTAAAAGAGTATTTAAATCTTCTTCAAGTAAAGAGGTTGTGATTGGCATCACCAGCATATTATCTTATGGCTTGACCGAAATTAACATCTTATGTAACTTATAGAAGCGATAATTTAATTTTACTCTACCCTTTACACTTATTACAGTAATATGTAGAGGAAGGCATTATATTTATAGTTCAATTATATTAAAAATAGGATATTAATTTTTATAGGAAAGATGATGTACTGAAAAGTAGTAATACATAAATTTTACCAAAAGCATATATTATTGTACGAGTGCATATTTTCTTCCTTATACACCCTTCACATTTTCAAATAGCTTCCAGTTTTCAACTATATTATCTAAGTAATATAATAGGCATAGCATAGTAGGTGCCTACTTGAAACTATTCATTGTGCTCACGATTATGTAGTACACACCAAGGGTTTCAAAGTGGACATAGTGAGTCACAGGTAATAGGGTGTAGTAGCTACATGCCCCTCATATTAAAGTTGTTTTCCCTATGGTACCGTAAATGCTAAAATATATAATTCTAGCCTACGACATGCAATTGTACCTTGTTATATTTCTATCTAGTAATTAAATAAACCACTAAACGAAAACATGTATAAACTGCTGGCCACTCGAACTTACACATAGAGAATTTTAGGCAAAATTTAAAGTTCAATATTTTCAACAGGAATGCAAATTTTTGAACGCGGCTTGCAAATTTTAAGTGCTAGTTTTTTTCGGATTAAGCTGCATGACGTATATTTATCGTAGGACCATAAGTTTATTATGTACGGGGTGTTCAATGAAGTCATGCAAGAAATCAAAAAGTTTGTGTGAGTGAAATTTCCGCAAAAAATTTTTTTGGTCGTTGCAATATGGTTCGTTACTAAGGTAACATCAATATCTCTAGACGGTTTTGTCAGTTTTTGGACTAAGGCCCTTAGGCCTTGTACACACTACTCAACATAAAATTTGGATACCGAAATTTTTAAAATGCTATAACTTGACATTGGATTGACGGTTCTTGATGATTTTTGCGGATTTGGAATCCTTATTTCACGTAGATTTTCTATGGTCTAAGCATTTTATTTGAGGGTTGAAATTTACACATTATGCCGGGTCGATAATAAACAAAAACGTAGGATACGACGCGCTCTAAGGTTTGGCATTATTTAAGTTTTTGTAAAAATAAATTCTCACCTCAAGTTGTTTTTATTTAATGTTCCTCTCACTGTTCTGTCCGAAGCTCACACCCCAGTTTGTTGTCTTAGAGTCATTCAGTTTTACAGAGTTCTTTGTCCACCCCCAAGCCCATAATTATGATCGGGTGTAATTTCTACGCGACGCGTCAATTTCAAAGTAGGCATTGGAAAAACAAATTTGTTGCTATGCAATTAAAAACTGTTTACATTATTTTAGAAATAATCTGACACATTTCAATGTTATAATTTTGTAAAGTTTAATTAATATGAGGCGTTTAACCACGGCAGAAAGGGAAAATTGCATTCGACTTCTCAACGAAGGAATGTCAAAACAGCAAATTGCGCACATTTACAATGTCAGCCGAAAGACAATTTATAATTTGATCCGCCGCGTCGAAACTACTGGTGATCATATTTATGGACATGGGGGTGGACATACAAAAAAAATAAACGAAAGAACCGAAAGAATTTTAATGAGAGAAACTATGCGGAATAGAACAAAGAACTCTAGAAAACTAAATGACTCTTTAAGACAACAAACGGGGGTGAGAGTTTCGGACAGAACAGTGAGAAGAACATTAAATAAAAACAACTTGAGGTGAGATTTTTTTTTAAAAAAACATAACATAATGCCAAACATTTTAAATTATAGAGCCCGTCGCAGAGCAAAATTTGTGCGGTTATTACAACACCATAGAGCGAATAGGCGGGCATGGGCAAATCGGCATGCGAATTGGGGTAATGCAGAGTGGAGCCATTGTTTATTTACTGACGAAACAAGATTTAATTTGTTTCACTCCGATGGCCGAATTTTAGTTTGGAGAAGGCCAAATCAGAGATATTTGGAGGAAAATATGGACCCTCAAGAAGCATTTGGTGGCGGAGGTGTTACAGTGTGGGGAGGTATCATAAGAAATGGTAAAACCGAGCTATTCATTACCAACCAAACCATTAATGCTACTGTTTATCAGGAGAAAATTTTGGAACCTATTGTTGTTCCTTTTGCTCGACATTACGGCCCAGAACTTCTATTGGTGGATGACAACGCTCGACCTCACAGAGCGCGAAGGATCACAGAGTTTTTGCAGGCACAAAACATCAATAGGATGGACTGGCCTGCAAAGTCTCCGGATGTTAATGTCATCGAACACGTTTAGTCTTATTTAAAACTTAAAGTAAGATCTCTTGATGTACCCCCTGAAACCTTAGAAACGCTCAGTGAGGCCATTCGTGAAGAATGGGAGAATATTCCACAAGATTTTATAAATAATCTTGTGGATACTCTACCAAATCGATGTCGGGAAATAATATTACGAGCAGGAGGACCAACAAAATATTAGCTTCTCTTTTTTTTAATTAATGTACCTAATTTTAATTAGGTAATTTTAATTTAAGTTTAAATTAAATTCATTTTTAGTTTTTTAGTTAAATTGTTTTTTAATTATTAAAAATTACCAGAATTAGAATTATAAATTTTTTAACAATTGACTTTTGGCCGTTGTTAAGCAATCTTGTACATTGTAGAATATAATGTAATAAATTTGTTCTTGTCGCTACGTTTTTGTTTATTATCGACCCGGCATAATGTGTAAATTTCAACCCTCAAATAAAATGCTTAGACCATAGAAAATCTATGTGAAATAAGGATTCTAAATCCGCAAAAATCATCAAGAACCGTCAATCCAATGTCAAGTTATAGCATTTTAAAAATTTCGGTATCCAAATTTTATGTTGAGTAGTGTGTACAAGGCCTAAGGGCCTTAATCCAAAAACTGACAAAACCGTCTAGAGATATTGATGTTACCTTAGTAACGAACCATATTGCAGCGACCAAAAAAATTTTTTGCGGAAATTTCACTCATACAAACTTTTTGATTTTTTGCATGACTTCATTGATCACCCCGTATATAATAAACTTATGGTCCTACGATAAATATACGTCATGCAGCTTAATCCAAAAAAAACTAGCTCTTAAAATTTGCAAGCCGCGTTCAAAAATTTGCATTCCTGTTGAAAATATTGAACTTTAAATTTTGCCTAAAATTCTCTATGTGTAAGTTCGAGTGGCCAGCAGTTTAGAAATGAGTATGTTCTGAACATTAATAATTAAATGCCTATTTATGCCATTAGTTTGTAAATAAAAACACTAAAATTTATAAATAAATAATTAAAATAGCTGCTACAGGAATGAACTAAATGATATCGCTAATATAAACATTTTATATTCTTCGACTACAGTTGGCGTCCTACTAACTCAGGCAAAATTATCTTTTTCGCCGATTAACAGCAAAGTACTAACTTTACTGACTAATATCAATCACCAAAGTGTCACTTTCCCTGCCTAGCCAGAAAAGTGAGCAATTTCCTGCCTAGGCAGGGAAAGTGACACTTAGTTTCCATAGTAACCAACTAGTAACAACTGCGATTTTTAATGAATTTTTATTGAATTTATTACAACAAAAATAGAGAGATTGAGAATTGTAATAATTTCATTATTGGCTGAGTTCAGCCGCGCCAGTCAATCTATCATTTTGCTGCCTAGTTAAACAAATAACTATTTTATTCGTGATAATTATGCAGCAGTTGGTATGTAGTGGATAAACTAATGGTGAGTCGTTGAACATAAAACATAAATTTTAATATTATGCAAATTTGAGGGAAAATATCTTCTCATGAAATAAAAATAATGTATCTATTATAGAACGTACAGACCACGGTAGAGACGAGGGCACACGAACTACTAGCGTAAAAAATCGGTGGCGACGGGAAGTGCTTATGTGGACCACTAAGCAACCAACTAGATGTAGAGAACATAAGAACCCTGAAGAAGGTCTAAAATAAATTTAAAAACCAGCAAACAATAAACGAAATATTTCCCTACGATAGCACGAAAATATTCAAATAGTAACACGGCAGACAGTAGAAATACTAAACTGGACTTGAATGAGGTCAAAATAAAAATTACAACAAAAATTTTAAGAAGGGAAGAAGTCACAGATGAACCTAATAAGAAAAAAAACCAATAACAAAATACAAATAAAAAGTGTAGGCTACAGACAAATAACAACTAAAGCGAAATCTAAACAAAAGGTTGAAAGAAGCAATGGTAGAAAAAGAAAAGGTACGAAAAGCTATATAAAGACAAGTTGAACACAATTTGAACAAACTTTTCCTTTTAATACTACGTCGGACTAATGCGTCTTGGTCTTAATAATCAAGAATGATTATAAATAAATTTTGTTCTTAAAAATTTTGTTTTTATTTGTTGTTGAGCTTATTCAAAATTGTTGAGCTGGTTTAGATAAAATAGCTGACCATTTTTCTTTGTGTAAATTCACCAATATAAAATTTTATATGAAGGCAATACTTTCCCTATATACCAACATATATGATGGGAAATTAAAAAGGAAAATGGATAGAAGATTAAATAGAACTCTGGTTCTTGGACAAGTCATGAATATACAACGAACTGTTAGAAATAATGGATGGCGTAAGAAGAAATAGTGCAGCTAGAGTAGACCAATTAAATAAGAAATCAACACACTGGACCAAAGTGGCCAAAGAATGCCTTACAAATTATCATAGATGGAATTAGATACCTATTAATGGAGTATGGCAAACTGAAAATAGCGGAGATTAATACAATTTTTCGTACAGATCCAAACTTTAGGTAGTTGTTAGTTGTCTTAAAAATAAGATTTAATTTTTACGAAATATTTAAAACGCTGTAACTTTATGGCCGTTTATCGTACGAAAATTTTCTCCCCGTCAAAATGTAGGTTTTTTATGTACTTTTGGACACTGTTAGTCATCCACAATACACAAGGTATTGGAGTAAGACAATAATGTTTAAAATTGTTTCAAAATTACATTTCAAATAGACAATAGAGTGTAAGAGTGGGAGGTGTCTACAGTGACAAATTAACAGTTGAATACGGTATACCGCAAGATACGGTTCTAGAGCCTATACTATTCTCCATTTATATTAATGATTTGTTAACGGACAGAGGAGATATTATTGGATTCGCAGATGATTCAGCTATTTTCTGCAGATTCAACACGTGGATGGAGTTAAAAACGTTGATGGAAAGTGATTTACATACCATTAAAAATTTGTTTGACCATAAGTTATTAACAGTTAATATAGATAAAACTAACTACATACCATTTAGCTGCAACAAAATAAGGCAACCATCATTTGAATGGATAGATATCGAGTTTGAGGGAAACATGTATAATTTGTTACCTGAAACTAAAGTATATATATTCGATAAAAATAATTTAAAAACAATCTACCACGCTTTAGTAGAAGGTCACTTAAATCATGGTATCTTAACTTGGGGAGCTGCTACAAATAATCAAACTGCTTGAAATCATACAAAAAAAGATTTATCTAATTAATTCCCAAAGGACAAAAAACTTACCAACAGAACTAGTCTATACTGATGCAAAAATATTTGATATAAGACCGCTTTTTTATTATAATAGTAATATCAACTATCATATAATAAAACAATATATAATAAATCCTCATGAACATAACACACAAAAAAGGATAAATTTATAACCCCATTCATGACGGAAACTATTGGACAACTATCATACATATTCTTATCACCAAGCTAATATAACACTATCCCTGATATAGCGAAAACAAAGAATGTTTTTTCCTTCAGATGAAAATTAAAAGAGTCTATCATATCAATGCCCCGAGAAACAATCCATAAATACGTTGATATAAAAAATTATTAAAAAATAAAATATCATGCTTGTAGGTATAATATGTCCCTGCAGTGGCAGGTATTTTAATAAAAAAAAGCTATTTTAATTTTTATTCCGTAGTGTCTGCGTGTGTATATGCATTATCGTACTATATGTCTCTGATTTATACGTATGCATACATGTTTCTTCATCCCGAAAAAAGTATTATTTTTACAAAAAGTTAATTGATTTATCTTTATACCTTATATATAATATATCAACATATTTTAGAATTTGATTGCAAGAGTTCACATCTTTAATTCTCAAATCATTCATGCTGCATAAGCTGAAGTTTTAGAAAACACTTGTAGAATGTTCCATATGTCTTTGGTCTAAGAGCCAACTTCAGTCAAAGTTTAGAGTAAGCTTTGAATACGGAAACTAGTTTCTTGTTTCTCATGCAAAGTACTCTTCTACACATATTTTAGTTCAAGTTAATTAATTGCCGTTGCTCTCAGAATTAACAAATAATGTAAATGTTTATTTCCTCTGAAAACAGCAAATTTTCTCTTAATTTTGATAAATAATTTCAATCTTCATAAGTATAATAGATAAGTAATATTACCGGGGAGATTCCTCGAACAAAAAAGAAAAAAAATCAGTCGAACCTACTCACTGAGAATTCCTTACTATGAACTTATTCTAGTAATTACGCATCGTAACAACTTAAATAATTTAAGTTTGCAATCATTTGAAGTTGAAGTTATCTGAAATTGGAATACATTAATAACTTAAATATTAACAAGAGAAGATTTTAATTCTTTAATCCAGGCGTTTTAGACTTTTGTTGCCAAATTCGTGCCCTACGAAAAATGTTTTTTATATTGTATCTATTTGGACGTCTTGAATAACTCTTGGTAGTTACGCCACGATACACCTGGAGGAGTTTATGAAAACTGCATCGGAAGGTCGCGGAAACCGCGAATTTGCGATTAACTCAGTTTTTATGGCCCAAACGGGAACAACATCTATTATAAAAATTGTTCATCTGTAAATTCCCTACCTGAAAAAAGGTCCCTATACATTTTTTTTCGTACGTCTAAACGTTTTGGAGATACGATGCGGACTAAGTGAAAAATGCATTTAGTTCCGCCAAATCTCTTTCGCACCACATATTTCGCAATTATCTTGTTTTCTGTCTTAGAATAAAAATTGAATATGGCTGTTATAGAGCTGGGTGATTTTTATTCTCTTCCAGAATGTCTTATATATTTTACTTACATTTATTTGCAGTGAATAAACCAAAAATGCATTCATTTCCGCACCATCTTAGAGGTAGAATGCTCGGCGTGCTTTTTTTTACATGGCTTCCTCGGGAGGTCTAATCCATGTCGGATCTTAAATTAGTCAATATTTCCGATTCTTTCGGTATCTGAAACGTTATCGTTCAATGACAAACCGTTTTCATTATTTTCATTCTTATAAGATTTTACGTCATCCATTTCGTCATTCATAGCAGTTATAGGTGCGGTATTCAAACAGGAGTGACTGTGTTGAACAATTCAGTCATATATTCCTGCACAACCCTTCGTAGAGTTGCAAGAAATTGAATTTAACTATATATCTGGTGCTGGTGGTAACTGCATTGGTACTGGCTGCAAAATATTCTTCGTAATCCAGCCCCACTGCTCGTCTTTTCCCAACCATGATTGAACTTGATAATACACTCTACACAAATGCTGTTAATCTGCTGAAAATGTTGGAGGAAGTGATGATAATTTTACAGCTGTTGAAAGTTTTGTAGATTTAGCAAATGTGAAATATCGGTAATTGTCTATGGAAGTTTCCGTTTTGGGAGCACCATATATTGCAAGACTAATCTTCATTCCATTTCAAATCAGTTCGTCCAAAGGGCAATTTTCTTGCATGTACACATGTGCTGCAGGGTGTAAATCCGGCCGCTTCTCAAACATTTTGAACACTTGAGTTTTCCCTTTGTGAAACAAGGTGGAGGTAGTATCTGATAGTAGTATCAGTAGAATAATGTTTCGTCTCCACTTTTCCTTTTCCTGGTTTTTTGAAAATGATATTACTGCAAGAAGTTATGTGCCCAAGTAAAATGACCAACAAGTCAATATCTTCTCCAACAAAGGCGGGGGTGTTTTGAGTTGATTGTTCAACTGCTGTCTCAACAATTCTGCGCTGTTCAATATAACAAAAAATATTTAAAAACATAAAAAAGGAGCTAAATGCATTTTTTACTTAGTCCGCGTCGTATCTCCAAAACGTTTAGGCGTACGAAAAAAAATTATAGGACCTTTAATGTAGAGAATTTTCAGATGTACAACTTTCATAATAGGTATTGTTCCCGTTTGGGCCACCAAAACTGAGTTAATCGCGAATCCGCGACTTTCCGACGCAGTTTTATATATAAACACGATAAAAACTTTTTTTTTCGTAGGACACCAATTTAACACAGAGGTCAATTTTGCAGCTAAAAAGCCTGGAGTACTTATAGTTTTCATTAAATTTCCTCTTTACGCCTGATATTTCAGGTTTTCTTCAGAATTTTCTGCCCATACTTTCGAACATGCAATACAATAAAACTAAATATTTTTTAGTGAATATGGTAAGGAAAAAATTATACGAAAACAAACGAACGATATCCGACTTGTACGAATTAACTTTGGATTTCATGGTACACTTTGGTTTCAGAAGCCTTTTGTCACACCATTGTTGAACAACGAAGCAAAATCATCATCTTCGTCACTAATATTACAGCCCTACAGCTGCCTCGTCCTTCTCAAGCATCTTCCACCATTCGTTCCGATTTTGCACCTTGTGTTCCAGTTGGAAGCATCGTTGAACAAGTTTCGTACAATGGTGTTTGCGTGTATGAAGGAAAATAGGTTAGCTAGTTTGTTTAGCCACTGGAATTTTTACTTATTTAATGCCTATTACTATTTCAAATAAAGAAGGCAATTTTCCTAATACCGTAATTAACCACTTAACTGCAATCCTAAGAACAGATACCGTATCTACAAGAAAGCCGAAATTTGTGATTTTGGTCTTAATAGGTTCCCCCTTTTCATACTCTTCGGGGTATTTTGAGAACATCTTCCTATATTTTAGCCTATATCTTTCTTTATTTTTTAAATTATTTATTATTTGTATTTTTCGAACAGATCAACGAGTTCACTGGTGTCGCCCAACTTGCACTACTTTAATCGTGCCCGTTCCGCCCCCAGGGGGGGGCCTATTATGTTGATCATTAACTAAAAAATATTTTAAGAAAATGTTTTAGCACTCGCAAAAAACCGCATAAAAATCGGCAGAGCATTTTTTAGTTACGAAACCACCAATATACAGACAAATACAGACGTTAAATGCAGAGACCTGTCATATCGTCGATGATTAAAACAAAAAATTATTATAATATATCTCACACCATTATTTCGTACTGATCAGAAAGCAATATTCATCAATCCATATTATAAAACAATACCTATTGCCTTAACGCCGCGAACTTCTCCAAGGGATAAACTTACCGTATTTTTAATGAAAATTGCAATTGCAAAAAATTAAAAACTCTATAGAAGAAAACCTTTTCTTAGCCATCCTTCTTTTCCCATGTGCTTTAGCGAAAAATGTTTCAGACAAAAGTTGTAGGGCTAGATAAGCCCTTAACCAACGATCAGAGCTTTAGTTCTTCAAATAAAAGTACTTGAAAATAGTACTTGAATTACTTTTGATATTTCAAATACTGTATTTGAAGTACATTGGAAACCCGGTATTTGCTATTTGATACCTCAATTACTCTGTCGAATTACTTGGATTTGGTTAACAATTTATAGTACTTGAAATATGTTTTTTGATATTTCAATTACTTAAAAATATTTATAGTCCTTATAGTTCCATGTCTCAGATATTTAAAAAAACAGAAATATGGTTTACAAATTTCACTAAGAAATAAATCTAATGATATGATGATGATTTCTGATAGTGAAGATGAAGAATTAGAAGATTCAGAAAAGATAATGAATTTGTCTCGCTGGATCTGGAAAATCCTCTTCAATTACCCAAACATATCAGACGTGCTGCCCATACATTAAATTTTATTGCAACAACGGACGTAAAAAACATAATTGACAGAAATACTTCTCTTAGACCAAGACACACAAATTCACTTGCCAATTGCTCAGTTCTGTGGAACATTGCCCGACGTCCTCAATCAGCGAAGATTATTCAGGAAGTTCTAGGATATACATTAAGCTATCCAGGAGTCACAAGATGGAAGGAAATCTTTATATGACGCAATTTCTCAAATAATTAAAGAGAAAGAAAAACTACCAACACTATTTGAGAAACTTGACGGTCTTGGCACAAAAAATCAAAGCTTTAAAGAATCTGAAATACAGTATTTAACTGGGTACTGCAGACTGCTCTAGGCATATTGCAGGGGGAAACTAATATGTTCTATGGGTATTTGTTGCCGTGCTTAGGTCCTTTGTTAAGTAAAATTTAACAAAGTTGAATCGGAAAAAAAACGGAGTAGCGAAACTAATTTTGGATGCTTGCAAAAGTGGTCTTTTAAAAAGGTTTAATGCGTTTTATTTATCAACCACAGAAATTATGGAAGCCAGTATTGTTTCATTCTCGCTGCCACAATTTAAACTTAGATGGCTTTCGAATTTTAAATATTTTGCGGATGTTAGTGTCATGAGTGACCAGATTGTCAAACAGGTAGCTGATGTGGCTGAGAGGCATATGAATTTTTATGTAGAAAAGAACAATGACCGACAGGAAACAGCAACTGAAGATGAAGAGCAAGTCTTTGAATTTGAAGAGAATATACAAAGTACAAATACCACATATATAAAAGCTAGTGATAAAAAAGAATTGAATAAGAAATTCTTGAAAACTTAAATGACTCTGATATCTAACTTACAATTTACAGTAAAAAAATATTTTTTATCTGTTTAATTCATGTCTTGCATCATCAGCGTCTGTAAAAAGACTACTTTCATTTGCTGAAATTATAAATGCTCCTAGAAGAAATGGATTAACTGATGGAAATTTCGAAAATTTTGTGCTATTGAAAGCCAATGGAAATAGATAGATCTTAATTTTATAAATTTTTTTGTTTGTATTTGTACTTACCTAAAGTTATTACTATGTTTTATATATAAGTTTGTTTTCCTTATGACTTTCCTGACATTTGAAGAGAAATCGACCGCGGTCGTATTTATTTTTGTTCGTTTTTATATTTATGTAATAATGAATAATTTTTTTATTGTTTTTGAATGATGCTGAGTTGAAGATAATAAATAATAATAATAATAAATTATAAGAGAAAAATTTAATACATATAAAATTTATAGGTATTGGAAGAACTGTCAAGCGTTTGAAATATATTAGAGTACTTGAAATACTTCTTGGATACTTGAAATGTTTTGGTGTAATTGAACTACTTTGAGATAAGAAGTACCTAGTTTAAAGTACTTCAAATAATCTGAAATATTTGAAATACGGTACTTGCGATTTACTTGAAGTACTTTCGACAAGTAGTTGGTATTTGAGTTGCTTTGCTTCAGGTACTTGAGAATTGGAGCAGCGAGTACGCGTATTTATTATTACCTTGAATACTCTATTATCTAATATATTTGAATTAGATATGAATGTAGAACAATGTATAATATGAATTAAGTAAACCAAATTAAACTGTTCATTCTTTTAACATTAAAGAGGATGCTTTTCTTTGGTATATTTAATATAAAAGCTTTAATTAAATTTATTTGCTTCCAAGGAATCATAAGTTTACGGTTGAACTGCGAAGAGGAAATGAAGCGGGGAACAAAATATACAACTGACAAACTTAATAAATAACCTAAATTAAATCATATTATCAAAGGGTGAGGTGTGCACAACGTTCAATTATTTTCCCGTTGTGTCTACTGCTTCCTTTGTAATATTAGTGTAGAATTATGTTTTTTGTTCTAAATGGGGGAGGATTGATTGTGTTATACTATAGTTTGTTCAACATATCTAACTCATAATTAATAGTACGAACCTAACCTGTACGTATATATTTTTCTTTTGATCAGAATACGGGAAAAATGTGGACAATAACTTTTCGTTATCTAATAATTAAAGACATAATTTCATAATTGCGGTAGTTTTGAATAATTTTCGGTTGTCGTAAATATTCTTGTTGACATGCATGCATTTATATACAATACTTTTAGATTTTACAAATATTTTATATCCAATTTATTTTTATAGATCGTCATAAAACATAATGCTAGTCGATAAAGAATAAATAAACTAAGAGCCACTGAAGTTCTCTCTGAGAACCTCCTTTAAGTTGCATTTGAGGGTCCCCAGGTATCTTTGAAAGTTTTTAAAAAATTACATAGTGGTTATTAAAAAAATTTTCTACCTTGTTTCCTGTTTTTTTTTTTTGAGGAAAAATCACAACCTTCACATGCGAAATGCTCTCGTTTCGTCGGCAGAGCGTCGTATATCAGAAAGTATTTCAGAACGGTATAAGGATCCCACGTGACTTAAAAATTAAATATAGATTAGATTTACGTCTTGCAAAGCCACGAAAGACAAAACATTTAACAAAATCGATGTGGAAGTTATTTCATATGACTCATGACATACATGAAATATACTGCTAAATATTTCAAGCTAATGAACAAAAACATAACAAAAATATGTATTAATTACGTACACACACATTAGATATTTTAGAAGAAATAATTTATAAAAAAATAATATTTGAGATGTGTACTCTCGATAGGGTTAGAAATATATATCTGAAAAATTTCCACCCCATTCAGGAACGGAAAGCCTCTTTTTGTAAAAAACGACCCGGGGATTTAACTCTGGTTTTTTCACTTTCATCTTGTAAACCGTTCGTTACAAGAGAAAAAAGTACAGTGAATAAAAAAATGTCGTTAAATTCTGCATAGGGAATGTCCTATTAAACTTGTAGTTTATGCTCACCTATTTCGCAGTAACAGCGTCCAAACTGAAGGGTAAAACATAATATTTTTAGTCGCAAACTCTTCTATAAAATCCTTATTTTTCTATAAGGAATGTAAACAGACTGCAACCAACAGCTACTCTCCGGGCTATGTGCCCCGCCGTGCGCTGAATTACAAGTTACAAGTCTGGCGCGTTAAGTGTAATAATTGCATATTACCATCAAAACGCTAATGCTTCGATTGCAACAAACACCAGCCGAAAGACTTGATCCTACTTAAAGGAGCCAGCCGTCACACACCACTTGCAGACTGAAAAGTTTCGAGCTGTTGGCTCTCGTCAGTGCAAGGTAGGCATGTGACGACCGGCATGAGGATCCTTTGACTATTTGGTACATCCCGGTATTTTTACAATAACGACATGTAAAATAGTCAGCAGGCGCCATCTAGCGGTCCACTGTTGCAATCGAAGTATTAGCGTCTGATGGTAATATGCAATTATTACACTTAACGCGCCAGACTTGTAACTTGTAATTCAGCGCTCGGCGGGGCACTTAGCCCGGAGAGTAGCTGTTGGTTGCAGTCTGGTTACATTCCTTATTTAATATTCCGCCCTCTAAAAGCACATTTGAACTAAACTGAAGGGTAGTTTGGAGCGCACAGGTAAAAATGGATCTTACACGAAGTCTCATAGCGAATATCTCAAAAACGGTTACTTTAATGTGAAAAATGCCCAAGAATGAATTTATAGAGCGAAATTTTAATAAGATGCATGTCTAGCGGGTTTTAACGCAAGTGATTTTTATTTATTTTCCCCTTTTCCCACAAAGATGCGTTTTTTTTTTACTTGAGCTCGTTTCCACACCACCCTTGAGGTAAAGCTCTTGGTGTGTTTTTTTAAAGTGGTTTTCCCTGTAGGACTATTCCACTAAAATTCTGCCCAATTTTACTCATTAGTGGGTTCTTCATCGACGAACAATTCTTCAAATTCGGAATTTAAACATCTTTGCTCACAGCAATTAAAGCACATTGTTGAGAAGCGCAATTCAACCTTAACACAGCTGCATCGTTTACCACAACTCTTTTTGCAGCTGTAGGATATTAGCTGAAGAGTGGAAATTGGTGCTGGTAACTCGGTGGTCTAAATCGGTGCTAAGATATTGCCCACTTTCTTCCAACCCCATTCCGTTGGTTCTAAGTTTTCTCCTCGTCAAGATTGAATTTGATATATATACTTCTAAGTTTGAGGAATGCTTATCGAGCTTATTCAATACGGCATTTTACTTCGTTGTCCGATGAATGTGCAATCTTCGAAGAGCCATATGCCCAGATATTCGAATTTGCTAACCCT
Source organism: Leptura quadrifasciata (assembly GCA_963675555.1). Taxonomy (NCBI): domain Eukaryota; kingdom Metazoa; phylum Arthropoda; class Insecta; order Coleoptera; family Cerambycidae; genus Leptura; species Leptura quadrifasciata. Next base: position 155,446,120 of record OY776674.1, read on the forward strand.
TTCTATGGGCATTGCAGTAAACTTTATGCTGGACTTTTGAAATGTGTTCAATCTTCTTGAGATGATCATGAATTTAGTCTTTTTGATATTGATATTTAGACCCATTGATTTACTATGTTCTCCTGCTGCGCTGATCAGTTGTTGTAAATGTTGTCGGCGATTAAGACCGTATCATTAGCATAACGGATGTTGTTAATCCACAGTTCGTTAACCTTTTTTCCTATTTTAAGATCTTCCAGGGCCTCTTAGAAAATTGTTTCTGAATAAAGGTTCAATAATAGTGGAGATAGCACGCATTCCTGTTTAACCCCTCTCCTAATTTGTATGGAATGGGACATATTATTATTTGATATTATCTGCGCGGTTTGGTTCCAGTATAGATTATCGATAAATCGGATGTCTTTTTGATCTATATCAAGTTTCTTAAGAAGCTGCATTATTTATGGTGGTGTACTCGATCGAATGCTTTTTCGTAGTCTGTAAAACATAGGCACACATCTTTTCGTTAATCATAACAATTCTGGACAAGCACTTGTCTTGTGTATTATTTTCAAAAATATTTTTAATGCATGACTCGTCAGACTAATGAGTATATGATCTTAGCATTTACTTGCGTTGGTCTTTTTAGTCACGGGAACAAAGGTAGGGCATAACCACTGGTTATGAGCAAGTATATAACAAATAAAAACAAATAAGGAAATCTGGCCTGAATTTTGTGCTTATGCTGAAACCGTGGTGGTAGATTCGGTCACGATTTTCAACGGTGGTACTGTGAACGATCCATCTTTACACGTCAGAAGGACTCTTCTTATATTTTCCAAAGTCGATATTAAACGTTCACAAAGAAGGGTTCAAATCGACTGTTTCAGACAGAGAATAATACAAAATCTATACTTACTGTTTCGTTTTTGCTGAACTGCTTCACTGATAGTACCAATTGGACGTCGTAACACTATAAATCTAGCACAGTAAATACTAACACTTTCTTAAATTTTAAACCTGAAAAGGAATTTTGAAACACAAGAAAAGGACAATATAAAGTTCAAAATCTAAATCTTTTAAAAAATTATGTTTTTACAAAACGTTCAAGAAAAATGTATTGACAAACTATAGTCTGGCCCGTGTACAACGCATAGTGGAGAACGGAACGACTCATAATGTACCAACTACCATCCAATGTTTAGTTTTTAGCTAACGATTACACAAAAAGATTCAGTGAAAAGTTCAATGTTTATAAATTTTTTGATGGGTTTTTGCTTGCCTGTCTATTGACGTATTTTTAGTTCAATATCAATTTTCGTCGCTCCTCTGAGCTTAAAAATGCTTGAATCGCAACGACGTTGAATTATATTCTGCAATTATAGATTCATACGTTCAGGCAAGGCGGTCCCATGCACATCTGAGTACATGGTAACTATACTTTTTTGACACCGAATCACTGAGGAAACGGTTTAGAGCAAATCCCGTTAAAACCCATCATTTTCCCGTCAAAATCGACTGCTAGAAAATGATACGGCACCCTCGACGCTAACGGCTATTTTCCCTAAAACTCTCGAAATACTTTGGCTAGAGACTGGATTAACTTGTCCTCATATTTAACACAACGCATGGGGTGCAGTGCTTAACAACGTGGATCCGTAAAAAGGTTTTTATTTTCAAAATTTCGGTGGCCACTCACGGGCGGCACTAAAATTATTCGGAGAAAGGATAGTATTTGTTTAATTCGTTTGAAGAAAAAATAGTATTGTTATATTTGAAATAAAGTGATTTTTTGTATTTAGGCTATTCTCGACACAAAATATGCCACTTTTACTCCATATGAAACAATATGGTTTGGTTCCAGTATAGATTATCGATAAATCGGATGTCTTTTTGATCTATATCAAGTTTCTTAAGAAGCTGCATTATTTATGGTGGTGTACTCGATCGAATGCTTTTTCGTAGTCTGTAAAACATAGGCACACATCTTTTCGTTAATCATAACAATTCTGGACAAGCACTTGTCTTGTGTATTATTTTCAAAAATATTTTTAATGCATGACTCGTCAGACTAATGAGTATATGATCTTAGCATTTACTTGCGTTGGTCTTTTTAGTCACGGGAACAAAGGTAGGGCATAACCACTGGTTATGAGCAAGTATATAACAAATAAAAACAAATAAGGAAATCTGGCCTGAATTTTGTGCTTATGCTGAAACCGTGGTGGTAGATTCGGTCACGATTTTCAACGGTGGTACTGTGAACGATCCATCTTTACACGTCAGAAGGACTCTTCTTATATTTTCCAAAGTCGATATTAAACGTTCACAAAGAAGGGTTCAAATCGACTGTTTCAGACAGAGAATAATACAAAATCTATACTTACTGTTTCGTTTTTGCTGAACTGCTTCACTGATAGTACCAATTGGACGTCGTAACACTATAAATCTAGCACAGTAAATACTAACACTTTCTTAAATTTTAAACCTGAAAAGGAATTTTGAAACACAAGAAAAGGACAATATAAAGTTCAAAATCTAAATCTTTTAAAAAATTATGTTTTTACAAAACGTTCAAGAAAAATGTATTGACAAACTATAGTCTGGCCCGTGTACAACGCATAGTGGAGAACGGAACGACTCATAATGTACCAACTACCATCCAATGTTTAGTTTTTAGCTAACGATTACACAAAAAGATTCAGTGAAAAGTTCAATGTTTATAAATTTTTTGATGGGTTTTTGCTTGCCTGTCTATTGACGTATTTTTAGTTCAATATCAATTTTCGTCGCTCCTCTGAGCTTAAAAATGCTTGAATCGCAACGACGTTGAATTATATTCTGCAATTATAGATTCATACGTTCAGGCAAGGCGGTCCCATGCACATCTGAGTACATGGTAACTATACTTTTTTGACACCGAATCACTGAGGAAACGGTTTAGAGCAAATCCCGTTAAAACCCATCATTTTCCCGTCAAAATCGACTGCTAGAAAATGATACGGCACCCTCGACGCTAACGGCTATTTTCCCTAAAACTCTCGAAATACTTTGGCTAGAGACTGGATTAACTTGTCCTCATATTTAACACAACGCATGGGGTGCAGTGCTTAACAACGTGGATCCGTAAAAAGGTTTTTATTTTCAAAATTTCGGTGGCCACTCACGGGCGGCACTAAAATTATTCGGAGAAAGGATAGTATTTGTTTAATTCGTTTGAAGAAAAAATAGTATTGTTATATTTGAAATAAAGTGATTTTTTGTATTTAGGCTATTCTCGACACAAAATATGCCACTTTTACTCCATATGAAACAATATATTATTATTAATATAATATATTTGATTTAAAAAACTTATTTAATATATTTTCCTTTAACTTCTTCTTTGATATAACCAGTATACATAGGCATCATTTTCTTAGAAAACATTAAATGTTCGAGTTCATAGCTTTAATTATCATCCTAATGTAAAAATAAGTGCATTTATAATAATCTAGCGTTTTTGGTGTCCATGAAATTTTACCACCTTAAACGGTTGTCCACTCGATTACCGAAGTTCTGTAAATATTTCAATAAAACAAGCGAAAGAATCAACAACAAACAGCATGATAAAATATGTATTCCGCATAAATTATTCGTATTTTTAGAATAAACCATGCTATACTGTTTCTCCTTAAATTAAACTAGGAGCATTAGGTTTGTATTTCTACGTGAGCTTAATTTAAACCCACAAATTCTTGTACAATAATTTCAAGAGGAATTATTCAAATAACTTCTGAGGAGAAATCCGCATATGCGTTTGATATTAAACCTGCCAGGCTATTGGCTTGTTCCAACTTTACAGATGGCAAACTTTTCATTAGATTCTATAAAGACATTTCTCAGTAAATTCCGAGAAAGTTTGTAACAGTAAGGTAAGTTCTGTTTACATTTTCATAAGAAATATATTTATGTTTTTTCCCGCTGTATTGTTACTTTAGAGAAGTCTGCATACTATCAAAGTTCTTAAGGTACCGCATAAATCTACATATTGTTAGCAAACATCAAGAGGCTATATTTAGTAATAATATAACATGCGGTTGTCGAGAATGAAATAAGTAGGAAAGTTTATTTTAAAAAAACTTTACTCCAGTCAGTCTAATACCAGTATTGCAAAATTAGTTCGAAATGCATATATAACTAGTAAGATCAAAGCACCCACTTGCCTTACGTATCACACAAACTAAAGTCCAAGACGGCTAGTCAATGCTACGTAGAGTTTTGTGGGTTCCTACAAAAGTTTTATAAAAGAGAGCCATTCCGCATTTATCTGATGATACTTTATCCCCGGGGTGAAAGCTGATTTTTGACAGAAGGCATTGGCAGTCAACCAACCTAAGACCTAACACAATATTACTAAGTGTTTGAGGTAGCAATATATTTTAAAATAGAAGGTCAATTGAATGATCGATATTACCTAATAATCCGAATTTTAATGATTATAAATTCACAAGACAATTTGCAAATAATGTTAAACGAAAAGTAATATTTACATTTTTACAAGGTAGCACGAATTATGATTTTGTTGAATATGTCTATATGTTACACATCATCATCATTTACCGTCGCTCATAAGCGGCACTAAACGTATTATCGAATCAGTAAAACTTTTCGTTCTAACCTGTAATAACAATCTTTTACTGCCGCTTACGAGCGGCACTAAAAATAAACTCTTTTCAATTCAATGAACCTTTTATCTTTAGAAAGTACCTCCATAGACGACGGACGTCGGTATTCGTTTCACATAAGTAGTGCTGTCGACGTCGGCATCTGAAAGAACGGACAGCAGGATCTTAAGCATTCCGGCTTCTATGCTGCATCACAAATTGGGGATTAAATACATTTTTAAGAAAAATAGGCTAGTAATTACCGACTTCGATAATGGAAAGTTCGACAACAATTGCAAAAATTTTTAAATTTTGAGACAACATTGGAGAAGGTAAAAAAATAACAAATCCAGTTTTGCACCCTTTTCCGCCCCCCGGAATATTGTTACTTAAATTAACAAAAAACGCAAATTTGTAATAATCTTGTGAAAAAAATTCCGAAGTTTATGCAAACTTTGGAGAATATTTTAATAATTACTAGACATCTTCTGTCAAGTTTGCACCCTGCTGCGATGACTAGAACATTGCACATAGTTGTTATATACTTTGATATATTTTATCGAAAAAAAATTGCGAAAGTTATGCAAATGATTGTTTACACGGCAAAATATGGTCACATACCCGCTTGTAGTTTTTCATAACTTTTTTTTATCCCGGAAGATTTTTTTCACAATATTTTTATCTGACACGGCCGTAGCCGTGGTAAATAACAACTATTTGCAATCTTCCGGTCATCGTAGCAGGGTGCAAACTTGATAGAAAATGTCTAATAATTATTAAAATGTTCTCCAAGGTTTGCATAAACTTCGGAAATTTTTTCAAAAGTAATTATAAATTTAAGTTTTTTGTTAATTTAACAATGTTCCGGGGGGCAGAAAAGGGTGCAAAACCGGATTTGTTATTTTTTTACCTTCTCCAATGTTATCTCAAAATCACCTAATAATACGTGTTTACGACCAAAATAGGGAATATTTTTTGGTGACGATAACATTCCAGCCACTTTCCTGGAAATTGTCTGGCTACGTCCCAATGACGTTGTGATTCCGGAGCGGCGACGTCGTGGCGTAGATGCCGCAATTTTCAGAAAACTTCACCACTCCCTACTCTTTCAAATCGCTGTTGCTCCTGCTTTGTCTTACAACCGATTTTATTATATTTATGTTTCATTCTTACATATATTATGATTATTGTTCTTGTTCATTTCTCTTACTCAGAAACTTAATGGAACATCAAAAGGAGTAATATTAGATACTTAGATAGCAAAACTTGTGCTATTTTTTAATGGTCTAAGAGTCACAATTAAAACGAATGCAATTTTACTGACAAATATAATGATAAAACGTCCGAATCTAACCACGCGCCTTTAAAATTTGCATTTCTTAATGAAAATATTGTCTTTAAAGTATGTAATGTCATGCGAAAATATGACATAATAGATGCCGAAACCTATTTTTTATTGTTTTTCGGAACTTAAAATTAATATTTATGTATTCATTTGTTATATTTAGTGCAGAAATGGCGATAAATTAAATTTTTTAGTCAATTATGAAATTATGGTTCGTGTGTTATAATAATGACGTCGGAAGTTTTGGTCATCAAAATGGCGTATTTCAGAAAATATCACTTTAAGGTCGTTTTCACCAAGAAATGCTACTTGAAAGTAATCGCTACTTGGCGATAGTAACGAAAACTGTAAATACGTAACTTTAAAGTTATCATTACTACAAATCTGCGAATGGGACTGTAGCACTACTTTAAAGTCGTAGCAAAGTTGTAACTACCACAAATTACCTCTTCAAAGTTACTGCTGCCACTTCATGATTACATCTTCCTGATGTTGATACGGAACGTATCCTTGGTACATGTTAGCCGTACGTTGAAGTCTAAACTGAACGCGCTCCTAATTTTAACTATCTATTATTTACCTAACTTCACATTGAAAAACCTGTCAGCTGTCGCAATTTACTTCTATGGTTGTATGTGGCATATGTATCTTTAATTATTTAATCTGTGTATGCGGCCATATATATTCATTACCGTGATAGATAATTTAGAAGAAAAAGTAGATGTAAGCGCTTTAGTAATAAAACTGTGCTGAAATATAGTCTAGTATACTTTAACTTGGCGTGTGTATGTACGAGTTAATATTTCCGTACGATTTAATTTTCTCCCATATTGTACACAAAGTTAAAGCAATAGTCTAGAAATATTGTCTACGTGGACAATATTAATGGATCTTTGTGTACAAGACAAAATGAAATCGTGCGGAAATATTAACTCATACATACACACGCCAAGTTAAAGTATACTAGACTATATTAAATTTTGTTGCCTTATTTTGAAGGATTATGGATTTTTTTAAAATTATATCGACGCAGGAAAAACATGGGATTATTTTTACCGTTGTTCCACATCAGTGGGAAAAAATCAAATTCTATTGTGGCCTGATAATTTAAGCAATTCCCCAAGGGAAAGCTTGAGGTCCAATGCCGCCAGTGTACCAGAAGAACGATGGTCAAATTATCCGTGTGTTGTCAAATGTACCGGAATCTCTAATTTCAACGATGCTTTGAAACTCGAGAAACAGCTAAAACAGTGCATCGACACGGATTTAGAGAAAGGTTTGTTGCTTTAACTTTATCTATGATCAACATTGGAAACTAGATGATGAACTTTACTTCATGGTAAATTTCAGAGGTGACGTGCACTTTGTAGTAGCCGTGCACAGTTCTATAAGTAGCAGTAATATCATTAACACCTATGAATATTACTTACAAGTCCAACTACTTTAAAGGAATAGTGAAGGTTCCCAGAACGTCGCGGCTACTTGAAAATAATTGCAACTTTGAAGTCACATTTTAGTGGCACCAGTTAGTCATCCCACTGGTAACTACCACGTTCCCATATACTACGAAACCTACGTAGAAGTTGCATAACTATTAAAGTAATCATTAATGGTAGAAACTACGAGACAGGGACTGTAGACTTGTCAAATGAAGTTATTTTTACATCAAAAAGTCGCAATACGTAATGATTACTCATACGAGGTTCCCATATCAGTTACTGTTACTTTGATGCTAGTTGGGAACTGGGTATTACAAGTAAGAGAAAGCAGCTGAAGTAAGAAATTAATCAATGTAATTAATAATTGTTAATAGATTAAGTTTCAAAAGAATAAACAGAGACATTTGTAACTTACGAAACGCTAAAACTATACTATAAAAGTACTAAGTTCTTCAATATAAAACCCTAATAAACTTCTGCATAGTGGCACAACAGTGTTTCAAAAAGAGAGTTCTAAAACCCCAGTGTAAAGCAGACAAGCTGTCCAATAGTGATAAAACTCCAAAGCTTGTTATAAAAAATTAATAAATCAATAACTTATAAGTCTAAATGTACCAAAAGTGAATATAAAATCATAAAAGAGACTAAGGAAAGTTTAAAGTTAAAGTTAAAATAATCACAAAACTCTAACGTAATGATAATAATAGTGAATAATAGTTAAAATACTTACAAAATAGTATAGGTGTGTAGGTGTTACAGTTGGCATTCTATGCACAGAATTTTTATAAAATCTTTTAGTGTAGTGCAAATTCATTTCGTGGTCAAACTAGAGGTCACGAGGAACAGCTAGTGATAGATTCAAACTATGTGAGCTATTCAATAATGTCTGGAGATACCAATGTTCAGGAAGTGTCACCTGAACAATAAAAAAAAGTATAATTATTAATTATTAAGTGTTCAGAAAAAGATTTAGTTGGTGAAATAAACAGAAAATAGCTAATTATAAAGAAATTTGTAAATTTATCTCGGATAATTTAATGATCAAAAAATTATTTAAAGATCTAACAAATAGCATATCAAAGTAAAGTAGAAATAAAAAGAAACACATTGGCAATATTTATTTTCAAAAAGTGAACAATAGCTGTAAAAAGTAAAAATGTAGAAAAATGAATTATAAAAATTTCATATCAAGCAGTCGGATTTGTTTAGAAGCGTCAAATTTAGACGATTTTAGGCACAGATCGGCAATTTCGGTGTGTAAATGTCAAGTCAATGTATTAAAATACTAGTGAATTTCCTTAAATAAGATAAGATATAAATAATAAATAATAATAAATAAACACCACAGAAATTAGACAACCCCCCAATTCCAGAAGCCAGGGCTTGTGCAGAATGGGATTACACATTGAAAATACGCGGACATACAACCATTTCCTCCGACAGTGCCAATGCCGGAGCCAGGATTCGAATCCGGTTGTGCGATGTCCGTGTGATTAATCGCAATTGCCAACTTGCGCTTTAACCCACTCGGCTATCGACCAGACCGACCTAATTACAGGTAAAATATTTTTTTTTTCCAAAGGAATATGGCTTTAGAAACGTAGCCCGTATAGCCAAAATAAGTTTTAAATAATTCGAAATAAAATAAAATTGTATTATATAAGTCGGTGTACCCTTGTATAATATAATATTGTGATTAAATCACAAATAAATAGTAAAATTCAACCTGCCTATATAATAAACAAAGTGCTATGAACAATCCAGCAAATCCATAACTGTAATTTCAAGATTGTAAACACAGCAAAACAATCACACTTCGCAAGTTTGACAGAAGCAATTGGTATACGTTGAAATCAGTTCATAGCGAATCCAGTGAGGCGAGTTTCTACGAGACAACTAAAGAGCATGCCAACAACCGTATGGTTAGAAAAGGTATAAATTTTCGTTCGAATGAGCTCTATAATAAAAATTTTTATACATAAATCTTTAATTCCATTTGTCAATTTAATTAAATAAAATGGCCTATTGTGATAAAACCATTGAAATTTTTTAAAAAAATCAATTTTAACCCATTATACTGTTAAAAAATTCAATTAAATCTTTAATATACTCATTTCTTATCTCGACTTGTGAGTATTATTGATATCTAGTTGGAGCCGAACCTATAAAGATACCCTGAGAGGAGAAACGTTGTTGAGAATATATAATTTTTAGCTGGAGCCGAATCCACTGCATACTCTAATAAAACAAATTTGAACAAAAATTATTTAATAAAATACATTCCTGTTTCGATAAAAATAATATTACAGTACGTATAAATAAAAATTCTTTCCATTACAAATTAAATTTAACGGTTAATTTTTTATCACCCTGTGTTTACCGTAGCCTGTAAATATTTCTGTATTTCTGTAGAAGCATAAGAAACTAATTAAACTAAGCTCTTTCCTAACATAAATAAATGACATTTTTTTTAAATTTGGCATGTTCATTAATGAACTAATTATAATGTCTTAATAACGCAAACAAAACAAAGAAGCTCTGTGATCCCTTAGTAACGCGTGGTATGATTCCAATAATTATTATTTTACTTAATTAATTTTAAATGTAAATTTTGTTCCAATTTTTTGCCCATTCCTTTGTTTGTTTGGTAGTAAAACCAGAGCCGATTATTATTTCAAACTTCGCATTATTAATTATATTTACTTCAAAGTATACAGTGTCTTTGTTCAATAGTTTTTGCCATTTTAATCTATGGTCTTGACGCACATCATGACAATGACGAAAACTACATGAATATGTTTTTATTTTATATCTAAAACCTGTATGAGTGTATAGCAGCATAATATCTGTCTTATACTGAACATTTCTCTCCCTTTGCAAATATAAAATCAGTTGGTTATCAGCTGATTTAATTTATATGAAGCTTTACGTTTTGACCTAATTGTGTAAGTCAAAATGAGATGTAATATAATATTCATTTTTAATTATCAAAAAGAAAAAAGATTTCTACACACTTCTGAAGTTGAAATCAACTGAGCCGGGGCGCAACAAAAAATGATAGATTTGCCATAAATATCAATTTTTATTCTTACGGTAATCCATATTTTCTTAATTACTGTGAAGTACTCTCATTTATTGACATAAACTGTGCGTTGACAGCATTTTAAATATTACCGCGTAATTGCAACGTTGCCAAGTCGCGAACTTCTGCTCACCAACTTGCTTGAGGCAAGCCAAGAGCGATCGAAAGTCAGAATCGGTCTTACCACTAGACAGACAAGGCAATTGCTTAGGGCGGCAAATTTTTGGGGCGGAAAATTTTATAATTATCAATTTTTTTATAATTTTTTATTTCATAGTAATTTTTGCATGTAATATGTAAATTTTAATGACTGATCTGTAAATTATATCAGATTAAAATATAAACAATTCTGCATAAATTGATGTATATCAACATAATATTAGTTATTGTATATACCTAGTTGACATTAAATTAATATGGTGAAATATCAGCTTTAATAGTACTTAAATCGTTCATTCCTTAAGAAAGTGGTCAACACGTGTTTACAGAAGACAACTATCTTATACCTAACTCGAACTCCATAAAATCGAGGGGACAATAACATCCAGCACAGTAAATAGTTGCTAAAATCTAGGAAGGGCAAATTGAACCAACTTAAGTGTAAGAAATAATGCAAAGTGAAAGCTGAATGTAAATTACGGTTAAATTATGTCAAAAACTATTATAGGAATAACTGGTATAATGCAAAGATCAGTAAGGAACAAGAATATAAACAGTAATAAAATTGTATAGGCTTGTGAAACTACTACGGTTCAGCAGCGCCCGGCGGTGCTATTGTTTTATACTTGAGTTGGTTCATTAATGGCCTCGGGCTTCAAAAAAGACCATATGGATTAGTTCTTGAAAGTAAAATGATACTGGAATTCCCCCGAATCCCGACTCACTCGAATCACATTACCTTACGTCGAGAATTAGTTTATTATTTTCTAATTGGCAGTACGGGTACGTAATGGTAATTTTCTCGGAATTTTGTAGTTGATAGCGGATCCCTTCTTAAATGAGCACTTAAAACGTTAAAAAAAATTGAATCTGGTCTATCTTTTAGATAGACAAAAGAATTTGCGATAAATTTATGGCAAAAAAATTTGGAAACAGGGATTTTTAAATACTTTTCGACAAGTGTCGATTCTACTCCTGACCTTGCCCATATTGACCAGTTAACTTTCATCATTAGATATGTAAACAATACAGGAATACCCCAAAAAATATTTTTAGCATTTATTCCAAATCCCGGTCATAAAAGTTAGGAAATAGAAGATGCAGTAAACTTCATAGAAGAAAATGGTTTAAACTTGAAGAATTGTCACGGTCAGTCATATGACAATGCATCTAATATGTCGGGAAAATATTCAGGTTTACAAGCGCAATTAAAGGAAATAAATCCTTTATTGATCCTCTGAGTCTTGCCAGGAAGCTAATAAGTTTTTTTCTACTTTGCAAGAACTTTACAATTTCTTTACGGCATCGGCACATAGGTGGCATATATTTGTTTCTGTTAACGAAGATAAGAAGTTTCTAATGCTCAAAACACTATCAAAAACCCATTGGTCAGCGAGGCATGATGCTTGTGAAGCTTTAGGCAAGCAGTTTCCTGATATTATTAAAGCTTTGAACCAAATTGCAAGTGATCCAAATAAAAAATCAGCCCGTAAGTCCGAGGCAAAAGGTCTTGTACAAAAGTTAAATAAATTTGAATCAGCGGTTTTAGCAAACTTGTGGACATATATGGGATGATTTAATGTAGTCAATAAAAAGCTACAAAGCATTAATATTGACCTTGCAAGTGTTGTCAGTCTTTATAACTCCTTGACGGAATTCTTATAAGCACTACTAACCAATTTCAGCAGCTTTGAAAATTTGGCCAAGTCTTGTTCTGATATTCAAGAATACCAATTTAATTTAAAGCGCACAAAAAAATGTCATGCTGGAGAGATATTCTTTGAAAACGGCAGTCATCACTTCAAAATTAACGCTTTCTATGTTATTTATTTATTTACTTATTCAACAACAACTTTACAGACGAAGCCCAATTACAAAGTTGTAATGATACGAACATTTACATGAGACACTAAACAACACAATCAGCATAGGAGAACTAACAATAAAACATAATTACAAGAAATATAAAAGATATCCACTGTACACAAATATAAAACCTTAAATAACATACAGTCATGTCACGAGAATACAGCAGGCACCGTTTAAAAGTTACAGTAATTAGGTCTATATACAGAGTAAGAGGATAATATGTCTAAATGACAGAAATAAGCAACAAACTTATACAGCTGAAATATCATTAAGAGTGATCGATTTAATATTTTTCATATAATTGGAAGGGCTGAGGGTAAATAAATCAAATTTCGAGTGGGCAATGTTACCTAATATACATAATCTCACTAGAGGACTAGACAATTACATATTAGTTTTAAACTGAGGAAATAAAAAAGGTCATAATTTCTACCTATTCGGTATGGTACATTAAAGGGCAATCTTGAAAGAAACTCTGAGTTAACAGAGTAGTGATTTAGGAGTTTGTAGATATAAATTAACGAGTCATGTACACGGCTCAGCTCAAGAGATTCATAGTTATATCTCAGCAACAGTTCATTGTAATGAGCCAAGTGATCATACAAATAAGTTTCTTTAAATAACAGATACTTAAGAAATTTTTTTTGTGTACTTTCTACAAGATCAATAGAATTACGATAGAACGGTGACCAAGTAATTTGACAATAATCAAGGTTAAATCTTGCAAGGCTACACTCTATATTAGAAAACTCTTTAGTATTTGTATCATCTTTATGATGTGTGATTGTAATTAATACACTTGTAATTAACAGATTACTTTATTATGTTAACTTCTGGTTCAACAGCACAAACGACATTCTTCACCTTCTAGCTTCTGTCTGTTCTCTGTGGTGCCATCTAACATGAATCTATATAATTAATCTAACTCTAAACTTAAACCTACATATGCAACCTATAATACAAGCTTTATAATATGTATTACATATGACACAGTATTTCTAATGAGGAAACCCAGTTTTTTTAGACTAGCATTGCTTATCTGCCTTATATGACTATTAAAAGATAGGGATTTTTCAAAAAGAACACCCAGATCTTTAAATTAATTAACACGGCAAAGTTCAGTGTTATCAATAGTATAGGGGAAATCTATGGTTTGATTTTTGTTAGAAAACATCGTAGCTACACACTTTTTAATGTTAAGATTGTAATCATTGCACCACATAGAAATATTACTTAAATCTTGTTGCAGTAAGTTACAGTCATTGGTATTTTCGATTCTTCGGTATATCTTGCAGTCATTTGCAAAAAAAAGGCAAGTTGAGTGACTCAAAACATCAGGCAAATCATTGATAAAAATGAGAAATAGCAAGGGACCCAAATTGCTTCCTTGCGGTACACCATAACTGATTACAATGTTGGATGACTGGTAGCCATTTAAATTTATATAGACTTGTCTCTTATAGAGATAAGAACACTTCGACGTGTAAAAAATTATTTCCGATCCTCAATCAGTGAAGATAGACTAAACTCTTTAACACTGATGTACGTTGAGGATGAAACACTTCGTTCAATGGGCTTAGATTCAATAATTGACAGTTTTTCCGCAATGAAGTCGCGTAAAAAATTGTTTTAGTGCAGTAAATTCATTATGACGCTGAAGCCATTCTCGTTTGATATTATATACTCAAAGTAGGTAAAAGTCATTTACGATGTGAGTATCGTAAGGTATTATAGTATAATATGAGATGGGAAAGTTATCAAACCTATCAAGGATTTTAATGTGAAGTTACGATACATAGATCGTACAAAATTGTATCTACTTTTACGAAATAATAGAATGAAGGTCAGAAATTCATTTCGACAAATGTCAAAATGTGTCAGGTTAAACATGGTAATTTGTCAGATTTTTCCTATGGACAAAAAGAAACCGTTGCCATAAGGACACAAGTTTTCTAAGTAGTCTTGAATTCTTCTTTTCTTATTTTATTTCGGCCACTTTTGGCCTACAAATTTCTATCGCTAGAAAAATTACTGTTAATGTGTGTAATAATAAAAATTTAATGAGTTTACTTTTTACTTTACCACACTAGTGTGGTAAAGTGTCACTGTACCGCACCAATGCGGTAAAGTATGGCATTATGACACTAAATTAATTTCATAAAGTTTGACATTACACACTGAAAGCAGATAAACAAATATTACAGCCCTGTAACTATAGTAACTAGTAAATGAATTTCAAGTTCGACCTGCTCTAACAAAAATTTGTTAAAAACCAGCGTATAAGTAAGTTTATTTTTGGTTACATTATTAGTATCAAATAGTAAATATTTATCTTATTGGCTCAAACATATTAATCTATAAGAATATTCGCCATAAAGTTTTTCTTTTTATCGAAAAGAATCTCAAATATTAAATTTATACCTTTATATTCTGTTGAAACCTAAGCTGTAAATTTATAAAAGTAAATGTTCGGTCTACGAAAATTTCAAAACAAGGATTTTCAGCTTCAGTAGAGATTAATGGCGTGTGAAAAATAAATTCGCCTCCTTAATTTGGCTGATCGTCTGAGTGATTTCAAAATAATTCTCTTGAGCACACAATTTAACAGACAAATTATCTTACAAAACCTTATATGGGTACTGCTTTACTTTTATAACTAAGACAAATTTATCGCGCCGCTTATACCAACCAGTCAGCTCAGACTTATCCCTCGATCTTAGGAGATTTGCTGTAAGAAAACCTAATAAAACTGATATCGTCAATTTCCTTTGTGGAAGTAAAATTAATTGAAATTTGTACCTCGCAATTTGCAACTTTAAAACGACTTTATAATTTAATTTCCCTGGTATGGGTATAATTCTTGATTGTAAAAATATTTAAATATACAGGCGATATTCTTATATTATTATGTTGTGATATAAACCGATATTGCATTTAAAATCTATATATTTTATTAAAACACTAAACATTCATTTTCATAATCAACTTTAAAATGACATGAACCACTAAAGTGCATCCACGTATTGCATAAATTTATTTGTGCTGTTAAGTGCACTTTAAATTAAAGTTGATCGAATGTTTCCTTTCAATTTAGAAATTGTATATCTGAAAATTTTTCCAAATGGTGTCATTTAGATTCTGCCGTAAAATGTCAAACACTTTATTCCAAAATAAGATCAAGATTTTACGAAACATCAAAAGTACTCTTTCTGAATGCTCCTATCAGTAGATAGGTAATGACGGAACCTCGGTTCGGAGCTCGGAGCAGTATTCATCTTAAGAGTGGGGGTAACGAGAGTGGTGGGAGGTAATTAAGGGGCGGGGCTTAGGGGCCGTCGTCACGTCCCACCCTCTTACGTCAAGAGGATGGGGCCTAGGAGAGTGGTGGTGGGCGGGGAGCAATTGTAGTAGCGGGATGTAATTAGCAAGGTGAGAGGTAATGTCGTGGTGTGGCAATTAGAGTGATGGTGTAATTATAGTGGTGAGGGCAATTGTAGTGGTGTGGTAATTAGAGTAGTGGGGGGGGCAATTAGAGGATAATTATACAAATATACCCTTATTTACTGATAATCTAAATAAGGGTAATTAAGTTAAAAACAAGTGTAATTCAAAGGTGTAATTAGCGTAGTGGGGGCAGAGGTCACGATATCAAGATCAGAGGGTTGAGTGGAGGGGAAGGGGGGGGGGGAATAGAGAGTAATTTAGGTACAAATAAGGGTACTTACTGATAATTAAATTTGAAATAAAGATAATTCAGAGTCACTAAAGGCAATTAAATTAAAAATATTGGTAATTACGGTCAAAATAAGGATAATTGAGTTAAAGGAAATGATAATTAAGGATAGTTAAGGCAATTATTGTATTGTCCTATTTGTATTTTTAGAAAATTCAGTTCAGAAAATTATTTTTGCTATAAATGAGCAAGTTTAGAACTTCTGCATAACCTTGTATATTAGATTAAATAAAAATACTAAGTTAAGTACCCAACGTATACTTTGTAAAACGACTGACTTCTTTGGTTGAGAAAATGGATATATAAAAGCGAATTGGTTTTGTATTCAAATACGTTAAATATGAGCATCCGGCGCCTTTCAGAAATCTATTGTAGAAAGCTTTTTCTGCTCTTGAATTATAAAACACCGAGGCCATCATAAAGTTCCCAGCATGCTTAGATACAGTATCACATCTCTTCTAGACCATTACATCGCCATTAACCCCTGCCGCACTTCGTTATATTCCCACATTATGAGAACATATACACGCACCACGTTTTACGTTAAATGTAACTGAATGACACAAATATTGTCCAATCGTTGAGGGTATCATATTTTTATAGCCTCCGACCTTGTTATTCTTTGCAACCAGAAAAGAGTAAATAATAGTGTAGTTTATGAGTGCACCCTTCCTAATAACGTAGGAAATATTGATCATAATATATTCTATCATTATATATTTCATACGATTTAATAATTAGAAGTATAAGAAAAATAATTATTACAGTCAATGAGTATCTCTTTTTTTTTCAGTAAATTTTAAGAAATGATGTTTCAATTTAAATTATCTCTTCAAGGTAATTTCCGAGTATTTAACTAATTTGATAGGTACCACTTGGTAGAACTTGAATATAACTAATCACGAGCCAATGATATTAAGTTGAGATGATTTTACAGACGTTTTATCGTAACGTAATTCCTGCAACATAAAAGCAGCATGCAAATCAAATCATTGGTCAAAGTAAATTAATTTTTTTTTTTTTTTGGCATTACAACTTTTGTCGATACAGCCAGGTACTTAATAATATTTAATACATTTCATTCTTATTAATCCCAATGTACCTACCACATAATCTAACCTAATCTAACATCTACCGCCTAATAACGAATAGACTCAGGATCAAAACAGGGACACTCTTCTCGCCCAGAGGTCTATCAAGGCATTATGTAAAAACAAACACAAAGAATACGATCACAGAAAAGATGGAATATTTAACGATTGGAAAAAACAAAGGAAATTATATCCAACCTATGCTAAATGGGAACGACATTCGTTTTCACGTGTTTAATATATATTTTAATGGTGAAATTAGGATTTGGATGTACGTTATTTTAATAACCGCATAATTCTGGTCATGCACCTTTTCTCGCATAATTTTTGTTTTGTCTCAAGCACCCGCGAAACATGCTGTTGTGTCATAAAAACACCTTCACCTTAAAAGTATTTTTACATTTATTCAACTAATGTTAGTTTTTCAAATCATTGTACCTTCGTGTCGGCATTGGCATTACCCGGTGTACACCGCGGGTAGGTTGCACGATCGGGTTTTGTACATCACGTATCCCTTAAATACTTGGAGCAAAAACAAATATTACCAGAGTGTCAGTCGGGTTTTAGGCGGGGTTACAGTACTTCAACCGCTCTTCTAAACGTATGTGACGATATTGTATCTTCTGTAGATAGAAAAGAAGTAACAGCCCTAGTACTGTTAGACTTCTCCAAGGCATTCGATACTATTAATCATAAACTTGTGTGCAGTAAGTTGATTTATACACAAATTCAATATAATTTTGAAGTTGAAAATATTATGGATGCCGAAAATTTTATCAATGAAGATCTCCATACAATTAGCACTTTATCAAATAAGCATAATCTAAAATTAAATGAAAGTAAATGCCATGTATTATTTTTTGGAAATAAAAGAAACAGAGAGTTTGTTGATAGTAATATTATCATTAAAGTTTAATCTGAAACTTTACAATCCAAATATTCTTTAAAGAACCTGGGTATTATATTTGACAGCGATTTAAAATTTAATCTGCATATCAACAGCTTATTGATAAAATCATATAGTACGCTGAAATCACTGTATTCCTATAGAAATATCTTAACGACCCACGTAAAGAAGACCTTATCCGATTCCCTAATACTCTCACGTTTCAACTATGGCGATTGTATTTATGGTCCCTTCCTAGATAAAATTAATCAAAATAGAGTTCAAAAGGTACAAAACTCTTGTTGCAGATTTGTATTTGGTTTGAGGAAATATGATCACATTTCCCGTAAAATATCGGAATTATATTGGATGAATATGGCAACTAGGCGTAAACGTAATTACTGTAATTTGATTTGTAAAATTATCAATGATCAATTACCTCTATCCCTTTTTCAAAAACTATTAAAAAGATCTGATTCGCATGGATTAAATCTAAGATATAAACTTAATCTACATATCCCTCGTCATTCGTCAGCCATATTTCAAAAATGTTTTAATTATTTGGCTGTTAAGCTTTACACCTCCACTATCAAAGATTTTGCCCACTTACCAAAGTATTCGTTTAAAGCTCATCTTAACAGTAAACTAAGTAGTGTAATTTAAATAAAATCAATCTGATAAATTTAAATAGATATAATAAGTATTGTAAATATTGCAAACTTCCCTTATTAAGTGATATGTTTTATGTAATATACCCCTCTTATTCAATTTGAATTTAAATTTAAGTTTTCTTCTTTTTCTAATATACACACATCCATGTATTGAAATATATGTTCTGTTTATTATAAGCCAGGTTAAGTGTAAGAGTAGCAATTGCTAAACTTCGCCTGGTTTATATTTGTTTCATTCAATAAAGTCTATTATTTTTTTTTTTTTAATTTTAATTAACGGCGTCGACTGCTGAGGTCATTGGCCGTTTTCAGTGTAGTATGCTTCCATAATTATTTTATCCGTCCGTGTACTTTATGATACAGTAAACTAATATTAATTAAATTTTTTTGTGGAGTTCACTAGATTTAAGGAACTGTACCAATTTCTTCAGTGTTTCGATATTGGGTGTTAGGATATTTCTTACGTCATTACCTATTCCAGAGTTTCTTCTATGTTCAGTGAACAATGGACATATGACCAGGATATGTTTTACGGTTATCCTTGTTCTACAATTTGGACATCTAGGATGTCTTTCACCTCTTAATAGATGTGATGAGGTCATAAAGGTGTGCCCAATTCTTAGCCGTGTAATCATAGCTTGTTCTCTCCTGGTGAACTTTGTGTGCCATTTCGGTGTATCTAGTTGTGGCTGGATAGATCGGTACGCTGTTTCATATCGATTCCAGTTAATTTGCCATTTTTGAAAAATTGTTTTTCTTACTTCATTGATTATATCTTGGTATCTTATGGGGATATTCTCGGCCACTATATTTTGATCTGCTGCTAAACGTGCTGCAGCATCTACTTTCTCATTTCCGAGTATGCCTATATGACTAGGTGTAAATATAAATATAATCTTTTTACCTAAAAATTTTAATCGGTGTAGTAAGATTTGAATGGATTTTATGGCTGGGTCCGTGTTAAATATGTTTCCGATCGCTATTAACGTACTCATGGAGTCGCTGCAAATAAGGAACGATTCTTTTAACGATCTTTCGCAATAATGAAGGGCTTCCCGTATGGCTTGTATTTCTGCAGTATATACACTTGTTATTGATGGTAAGGTCCATGTAAAAGTTTCATTTGCGGTTACAATTGCTGATCTAACTCCATTATTTGTTTTAGATCCATCTGTAAATATTCCTTCTGCATTGGGGTATCGGTTAAATGTGTTGTGGAACATATTTCTCGGGATCCCGGGGTTTGTTTGCTCTTTCTTTAGAATTGAACACTCTAGATGGCATTTAGGCGGTGTAAGATGCCATGGAGGGATTTCAGAAAAGCCTTTATGGTATATTTTTGGAATGTTCATACCTTGTTCTACACGCATAGGTAGCGGCCTTGTTATTGTAGATCTAGACTCATAGAGATGAGCCAAATTGCGATCGAAAATGATTTTGTAGTTTAGGTGTTCTGGTTGGGCTAGAAATCACATAATTATTCATTAGCCGTTCTCTTCTTAATTTGAGTGGTGGTATGCCTGCCTCCACTTCTAGCGCGCATATTGGACTTGTTCTAAAAGCTCCTGTAATTAGTCTGAGACTAGTGTCCTGGATAGAATCTAGCAGTTTAAGACGTGAAGGGCGTGCTGAGGAGTATTATTATTATTATTCTATTATTATTATTCTATTATTATTATTAAATGGGCTGTTTGTTATTTGATATAATCACTCTGAATAGAACCTGAATTCTTTGAAAGAAAATACTGATATTTTTCATCGATATAGAAAAACTCATGAATGAATGTGCATAGAATTAGAGCATATCAAGTTAAATGTCTGACATACGTGGTTATTGAAGGTGATACATTTTTGTATGTGGGTTAGCTCAAGAACTTAGGTTTTCAGATTACAATTTCATTCTTAGGGTTATATGCGTTTAATAGCTAAAATTATGGGTTTTTTGAGGTTATGGCGAAATTCTGATGTGATGGGGCTAAATAGACCTCGGATTCGGCCCCTAGATCAGATTTTTTGTATATATGTGTGTTGTATTATTATCAAATAAACAGTTTGGTTTTAGACAAGAAATATCTAAGGAATAATGTCACTGCTATGTACTTTTCTTAACTTGATCAAGGCCTTTGGCACTGTCAGTCATATGAAACTGATTGCAGAGTTGAAGGCCTTGGCTTTAGAGATGTAGCTCTTAACTTAGCGAAGTCCTGCGTCCATAAGGTACGGTTCTTGGACCAATCTTATTTTCGGTGTATATGAACATATTCTTAAATTTCAACGGAAATGTCTCATCATTTGCTGGTGACACACTCACAGTTATCCAATACATTACTGACTCTTAGAGTTAGGTAGTTATAAAGACTGACTAGGTTTAGACTATATTCAAAAAAAATTAAGTTTCAGTGCAAATTAAGATTTAAAACTATATATTGGCGCAACATTTAATATACAATTTAGCTCAGTGTCTAAAATTGATCACACTATATCTTGCACTTTTCAAAAAACACATTTTCATAATGATGTACTTAACCTTGTACGGTAGGTACACAATCTATATGGTATAATTCCTGGCTACTTAGTCTTCGTTAACAAACACTAGGTGGATACATACGATCACTCAAAAGTGAATTTTTCTCTTGTCCTTACTGAATGACAACGTTCTAAAAACTGGCTAGAAACCCTAGGCTTGAAATTGTACAAACAACTTGCAAGGAAAGCCATCCACAACTTATTACATTCAGCCTAGATTTAAGACAACTAGCTAATATAGGTAGATAGATAGATAGAGGACCTGGTTGTTTGGCCTTTACCACCGCGACATTTTCAGGTCTATTGTGATGCTCGTAGAATACATTCCTTATAATACCTCATCCCGTTTTGTCCTTTGTATGTACCAGACTCCACAGTTTTGATAAGGGCCCTTTTGTGTAGCTATCCACCTTTGGTTTTTCTTCTTCGGGTACTCGGAATCTGCATGTTGCGTCCTCTGTCAGGCCCATTAGGCTCATGCCCACTATTGTTCTGGTGGCCTTCCCATTCGGGCCTGGTATGCATGGCTTTGCCACGCCACAGAAGGACTCCGGTTCTATTAGAGTTTTGAGTGGGCCTTCTTTGGTCAATTTATCTGCTTTTTCATTTCCTCTGTGTCCCTCGTGTCCTGGTACCTATACTAGGGTCGCTCTATTTTGACTTACCAGCTCTATAAGGGCCGTGCAGTTCCACACTAATCTTGAATTGATTTGCATGGAACAGCTTGCTTTTATTGCCGCTTGGCTATCAGAGAAAATGGTAATTGACTGGTTGATAGTGCCTTGTCCTATTATCTCCCTCTATCACTACAGCCTGAAATACCGTTGTGTATTTCTCTAGACTCATCGGAATACTGGCTTCTGACCTTGTCCCGTATATGCCGGTTCTGACGCCCTATTCTGTCTTGGAGCCGTCAGTGTACCAGACTCTTTGTGCTGTTATGGGGAAACCGTTTTTCCATTCCTTGCTCTCAGGCATTACAGCCTAAAAGTTCTTATTGAAGTTATATCTTGGGCCCATTACGCCCGTGGGCATGCCTAGAATGGTATCTGCCTTCATCTCTGAGTCTGTTTCATGTTGCTGGCTAATTGGCGGTTGGCCTTGCATTAATCTGTACACCACTAAACGAACTTCGCCTTGTATGAATATGTGAAATGGTGGCAAGTCCAAGAGAATCTCAAGTGCCGCCGTAAAAGCAGTTTTTACGGCCCATGTGGCGCACAGCATAGGCATTCATGCCTTTGTGCCCCCGACTGCACCGTCTTAGTCCACCATACCACAATTATGTGCCTCACTACCATATTTATCTATTTGATGAAATCGTGTTGCCCATTGTAGTGTTTCATATAACTACTACGTAAATCGTAGACCATTAGCACTATTAGAAAAACTTCATCAGTATAAGCAACATAATATTATGTAGTTTCTCTATTTGAAACAACAAGGTCTGTGTATTATTCGAAACTATACCACAAATGTTAAGTATCACTTATTAACATTCCCATTCAGTCTGCTCCATTTACCTCAAACTCGTTGATCTTAATGATGCAGGCATAATCTCTACTTATCCGTAAATAGATATTTACCCTCCTGAATTTTCTTACTATTATATTGTAGCTTCGAACAATATCCATGAAGGAGATAGTCTCCAGTTAAAATAGGGCAAATTGCATGACTTTGAATCCTTAATGTCTACCTAACTATTAAGTTATAAAAAAATACCGGTGATTCAGAAAGACTACTATTTACGTTAAATTTTGTAAATGTGGTAATTATATTATGGGTTAAAAGGAATATTTCAACTTCATTTGCGAATAATTGTTACAATTCATATATTGTTTAAATTAATTACATTTAAATGTGTATTTTAATTTGGCTAACAGTAACCGGTATAGTAAGACAGGTGAAAGTGAAGTGAAATTTATATTGTTACGTTTTACAATCTTCAGTAAACATCCTATACTAAGTTCAATAAATGGCAACAAGAATCTTCACAAATCAACGATTTATTAATCACTTAAAATTACAATAATTAATCCCTAAAAATAACATAATTAATTATACTTTAATCTAACATATATTCACCACTTTAAATCACAACTTATGTGTATGTGAAATCTGCGAAAATGTGTTTTGTTTGACCTGTGCAATTGAGGATAAAAAACCATAATAAATGATAAACAAAAAATCATAGATATCCTTGATGGTAAAAACAACAATTAAGAAAGAAATAAAAACTTCAAAAACAACAACAAAGCAAATGTGATTGATAGTGAGATTCCCAGTGATTCCAAAACTAAATCCAAAATAATGAATATTAACTCCCATTAATTACAGCAAAGGAAGATTATGCAAAATATCATTACACTGGCTGGTCCAATATCGAAAGATCCTTCTACCCCATTATTAGACCAAAATAAATTAGATCAAAAATAAAATGAAATCATTATAAATAGTCCAACCCCTGCTAACAATGAATCAACGAATTGGGTAACAGTACACGGAAATAATAAAAAACAGACGAAACAACTTGGTCAAGGAGAAGACAAACGTGTAAATTTGGAGGTGTTGCACCAAAAGTATGGATGTATTTATATAGGGTTAACTCACTGTAACAGAAAATATAGATGATTTTATATAAAGACATGCAGGCGAAAACGAAAAAGATATAGTTGTGAATGAATTAAGAAATGACAAAGAATATTTTGATAATAGCGAATACAAATGTTATATGGTTGGCGCCGATTTTAAATTTAAAGACAATTTTTATGATGCTAGCTTCTGGCCAAGAGAGATTTGATTTTAAATATCATGTTAAATATATCATAAGGGAAGAAAGCAGCGGGGATAGACCAGAGTCTTTTTAGAGACATAACTGATTTAAATTCCACTACAAACAACATGTATGATCTACAGAACTTTAAATTGCTAAAAGTTGGCCACATCAATGTCCGATCTATTGCTAACAAATTTATAAAGATTAAGGAATTTCTTATTAACCAACAATTTGACTTACTGGGGATATTAGAAACATGGCCTACAAACAAACAACTTAGTAAGCTGTGTGGGGTACAAAATTATTCCACATTTAGACTAGATAAAGAGGATCGCAGAGGTGGGGGCGTA
Organism: Leptura quadrifasciata; assembly: GCA_963675555.1. Classification (NCBI taxonomy): domain Eukaryota; kingdom Metazoa; phylum Arthropoda; class Insecta; order Coleoptera; family Cerambycidae; genus Leptura; species Leptura quadrifasciata. The sequence goes on from OY776674.1 coordinate 155,470,672, forward strand.
GCAGTATACATTAAAAAGACTTTAAAAGGTAACAAACTTGATGCATACTCCATCGATACTAATGATGTAGAACACTGTGGATTAAATTATCAAATAACAAGAACACTACATCTATTGGAACCATCTATAAACCAGATGGAAACTCATCAATTGAACCGCTCGAGGATACGCTCAGAATTGTCCTTAACTTCGATTATATCCTGTGTATGGGTGATAAAATCAAAACATGTTACAAGAAACCATGTAAACTGACAAAATAATAGTAATGCTCAATTCGCTAAATATGAAACAGCTCATAAACGACCCTACAAGAATAACACCTACCTATAGATGTTATATGTATAAATAGTCCCTATAAGTTTATGACTCTGGTACGATTGACTCTCCCCTAAAAACTGATCATGAGGCAATATATGCATTATTGCATTATGATTCTGAGGAAGTTTTTCAAACTAATAAAACTTACAGAAACTACAGGAATATAAACATGAAAGACTTTGATGAAGATGCACGTAAAATGGACTGGTTTAAAGTATTCCGCATAGATGATGTAAAGAGAAAAGTAGCACATCTTAATTCCTGTATACAATCACTCATTGACTTTCATGCTCCAAAAGTACCTTTTAACAAGAGAAAACAAAATGCCCCATGCCCACATATAACGTATTGTGCATGATAAAAATCAAAGAAAACGCTTACAAAAAATATAAAAAAGCCCGAAACTATGCCAACAAGCAGTATTACTGTCAGATTAAAAAACTACGTAAATAACGCAATAACAATTGAAAGGAAAAATTATCATGAACATCACTTATTAGAGAATATTAATGATGTCAAACAGTTCTGATCTAAAATGAAACATTGGGGCTTTCTGCCTAACAAAAATAGTGACTTGGCTACCACTAATGACTTCGAGTTAGATGAAGTTAATGACTACTTTATTAACTGTGCAAGCGATATCAAAATCGATGGAAAGCTAACCCAATACCTTTAAGACAATTTTCTGCAAGAAAGAGACACTTTCGTCCTTTCACCTGTTGATCCTGAAAAAATAAACAGCATAGTACATAGTAGAAAGTCCAACGCGCCAGGCCCTCAGGGAATTACAGGTCAAATGCTCAAAAGAAAGAAACAAAAATAATTCTCATTCGCAAGAATGAGAACACTGTCGATGTTAAAGATCTTCGACCAATAAGCATCTTACCACCAGGATCAGAAGTGCTAGAGAAAATAGTTCATAAGCAAACAACAGAATATCTAGACACCCACAAAGTATTATTGCCTATTCAGTCTGGTTTCAAGAAAAGTTTCAGTACGACCACAACTCTCCTGAAGATAAACGATGATATAATTACTGCCACAGAGAACTCACTTGCTACGATTATGGTTCTCTTGGATATGTCGAAAGCCTTCGACAGTGTAGACTTTGAACTTCTCTTAGCTGAGCTGTACTAGTTTGACATAAGAGGCACGCCCTGCGAATGGTTCCAAAACTACATAAAAGACAGGAAACGATGTGTGAAGCTAATAACAGACCAAGGTCAAGTAACTTCTGAATATAAAGCAACAAATTAGAAGCGCCATAAGGGTCCATTTTTGGTCCCTTGTTGTTTAATATATTTGTGATAACCTTGGAAAGTGCTATTAATCATTGTTCTGTTCATTACTATGCTGACGATGTTTAGCTCAAACTCATTTTAAAGCTAGTTATTTAGACCAAGCAGTTAATTTCATAAATGAAGAATAGTTTCTACAACCCTACTGTTAAAAATGGCTTATAAATAAATGCCACGAAGACCGAGGTTATATTATTTGGTAGTAAGAAGTTAAAGAGCGAAATTAATGAAGAAATTGTCTTAAGAGTAAAAACTGAGACAATAAAACTTAGTGAAAGCGTAAAAAATCTTGGAGTTGTTATGGATGACCAGCTCACTGACAAGAAGCATGTTACCAACTTATGTCAGTCAGCTTATACAATACTCAGGAGCCTGTACAATTTGAGAAATTACATAAGCAAAGAGGCCAAGTTAAAACTTACTAGTTCTATCACGCCTAAATTATTGTGATGTTGTTTATGGCCCCTGCATAACCGCTGAAAATGTACATAAACTCCAAAAAGTTCAAAATTCATGTAAACGCTTTGCATTGCATGTTCCCTATCGAGATCACATTAGCCCTTACCTCTTAGACATAGACTGGATGGATATGAGGACCAAGTGCACCTTTGTTGCCTGGTATTCAAAGTCATTAAATTTGAAAAACCCGAATATGTAAGTGAGAAGCTCGAAAAAGGATCAGAAGCACATACACTAACGACTAGAAGATGTGATTCCACTCTCAGCATACACGTCCACTCAACTGCCCATTTTAAAAATAATTTCTCATACCAAGCTGCGAATATATATAACCAAATACCAGATGACCTTAAGAACTTGTCATATCTTAGTTTTAAAAGCAGCCTAATCAATAGACCGGTAGCTTCACCATAGAGTTCGAGACCTGAATAGACGTATTTGCACACTGTCCTTTTTATATAGATTATTTTAAGTTGTTTGATTATATTTGTTCTAACAAGTATTTTTACATTGCGTTTTCCTAGCTTTTGCATATATATTTTTATTTAATGTTGACTTGTAATATAATATTGTTATGTATTCCTTGTCGGTCTGGGTGAAAACCAGTTTAACATTGACCCCAGAACCTTTTTATGTAAAAAATACTTTCTCCTTTTTTGCATAAATAAATTGATTTATTATTATTATTATTGACTTGATACTGTTTCTTATTTCATCTTATTACTTGCCCATCTTATACATCACTGTTTTTCGTGCGTTTGGATCCACTCTATATATATACCTGTGGTGCTCATTCTAGAACCTTCCAGTCTATCCTTCACGGTGTTTCTGGGCCCTTCTCGAATGAGGCAGTGGCGTACGCGTGCACATAACACTATACACACCTGTGTAGAAGATAATCACATCTCGCATGAAGAGAATGCCCGGGTGATATAGTATGATACATATTAAAAAAAATAATGATGTAATACTTATACACATGTTATGTACCAGAGTTTATTGGGTATGAACATATAATATGAACTAGAGTTATAATGTAAAAGAACTTTTAAAATAACACCGATGAATAAATAACTGCAGAAAGACCTAAAAAAACTGTATATACAATTTGCCTCGCATTATTTTACTGAGTTTCATTTTATGTACGTAAATGTACCTATTATTTCTTCAGATATAAGTAGTACGCATCCATTGTTTTATTATAAAAATCAAACGTAACAGTTACTGTGAAAAAGATATATTGGAAAGAATCACATTCTCTCAGTTATGCCTTGTCAATATTAATTTTTAGCTTTCCCTTATTCTCTAGGGTCCTTTATATTCTTTTTATTCAATGTCTTTCGTTTCAAAGTACCTCATTGATTTTTAATTAATTTTAAATTATCCCTCTTTTCAGTTCCCCCGCAAAAGATAGTCATCACGAACGAGTCTGGAGCTCCCCTGACGTCTGTCGTTGGGCCCTTTCCTGAAGGCGCTTCCTTTACTCTGCGATGCGATGTTTTTGGAGGTAAGACTTAGATTGACAATGTAATGTAAATTAATGATTCCTTCTTTTAAATTTCAATTCACTTGAGAACTGTACAAACTGAAGAAATTAACAAGGTTCATCAAAAAAGTATAACTCTTAATATACCAACTTTCTTTTAATTGACATTGCTCTATTACATGTTATATTTATTTATGTTATTATTATGACTATTAGTTAGTAACAACTTTATATAGTATTTGTTTTTAAAGCAATATTTAACAATATAATAGAAAAGTAGACTACTGTTTTAAATTTCATATAGATATGATGAATTTATACAGGATATTTCAAAGTTAAATGTACATCTGACAGCTGTAGATAGAGGTCACTTTGATGGTTCCCATCACTAATGTATCCGTCGTCCTTATTAACTGAGATACAGGGTGTTCTATTGATTTTGGCTAAATGTTTCTTTGGTCATAACTTTTGAACTACTTTGCGTAATAGATTCATACTGGTAATGTATATTCCACTTATTCTACTTGACAAAACTGCATATAAACCGAATTATAAATTCAGGTCCGTCTTTATAAAAGGCTGACAATTTTTTAAATCTCAAAATCAACATCCTGTGTATAAAAATTTTGTAAATCTGTTTCGATATTTGAAAAGAGGGGAAGAAATGAAACAAAATAGTACGCATTCTTTGTTTGAGAATGTTGTAACGCGAAAATTTATTTTAATGTTAAACTAACAAAAATATTTTACTTGCATTAGTGATAATTCTTAACTTTCTATATTAGGTAAGCTTAATATCATAAAAAGCAGGGTACAGCTGCAAACGAAAATATTACCTAATTTTATTCTGGTAAATAATTAAACTAAAACTAACTAATAATGAATGAAGAACTATAATAAGTGTTGAAAATGGCCTACACACAGGTAATGACGTGAGAATATTTGTTCGGGTAGTGGGAAGATGAAAAAGGCTACTTCTAGAAGAAATTCTAGGTACTTTATAAATAATTTGATTGGAAAGGCTGGAACAGTCAATACGAATATTTGCAGTTTTATACAAAAATATTACATAATCGGCTACTCTTCTTTTGTCTAGTTCCTGCCAGTCGTCACACACCACTTGCAGACTGCAGTTTCGAGCTGTTGGTTCTCGTTAGTGCAAGGTAGGCACGAGAGCTCTTTTAAATAGGATCAGTCTTTCGGCTGGTGTTTGTTGCAATCGAAACATTATCGTTTTGATGGTAATATGCAATTATTACACTTAACGCGTCAGGCTTGTAACTTGTAATTCAGCGCTCGGCGGGGCACATAGCCCGGAGAGTAGTTGTTGGTTGCAGTCTGGTTACGTTCCTTATAGTAAAATAAGGATTTTATAGACGAGTTTGCGACTAAAAATATTATGTTTTAATATTCCGCCCTCTAAAAGCACATTTGAACTATGCTAAGCCCAGTCAGGCTATTTATTTTTCGATTGGAACAGACACTGGACCGCTAGATGGCGCCTGCTGACTATTTTACATGTCGCTATCCCAAAGATACCGAAATGTACTAAATAGTCAAGTGATCCTCGTGTCGGTCGTCACATGCCTACCTTGCACTGACGAGAGCCAACAGCTCGAAACTGCAGTCTGCAAGTGGTGTGTGACGACTGGCACGAGAGCTCCTTTAAGTAGGATCAGTCTTTCGGCTGGTGTTTGTTGCAATCGATACATTACCGTTTTAATGGTAATATGCAATTATTACACTTAACGCGCGCCAGTAAAATAAGGATTTTATAGAGGAGTTTGCGACTAAAAATATTATGTTTTAATCATGTAAGATTTCAGGAAAAATGTTTTATAAAAAGTCCAGGTAGAATGAACCATTTAAATTTCGTGGTAGCTCAATCGGCCCGAGTATGCAGTGGCCAATAATAGCACACCGCACATTTATTTTAATTCGTGCTGGAAGTGTTTTTCCTTGGATAAATAGGGATTATCAAGTTCTCACGAATGACTATTGCCTCAATTAAATACCCTACGTCTGGTAAAAGTGGCCTCGTCCGTAAATAATATTCGCTTCATAAGCATAGGGTCATTATGTTGTTTGTTACGCAAAAATAATGAAAATTTCAACCATTGTGGAAGATCACAAGGTAACAAATTTTGCACTGGAGTAAAATGATATGGTTTAAGTTTTTCTTTCTTTAATTATCTATGAATTGATGACTGACTTAAACCTGTTTCTGCCGATAACCGCCGCGTAGTTACTTGCGAATTTTCTGCCACACGAACTAAAACGTCCTCTTATTGATCCACAGATATTCTTTTTGGAGGAAGAACACCTTCGAGCCCCTTTTGTGGGTAATAATAATGTATTTTTTTAGACAGTTTAGTTTGAGACTCTTGAGGCCAAGATGCACTTAATTTGTATATTTGAGAAGGTGGGAGGTTGAATTTGAAGATGTTGGACAGGGCCAAAAGCTACGCCCTGTATATTTTGTTTCGGTAATTTAGTTACACTGACTCTAATTTTAAAAGTTTTGATTAATCACTGTATTATTATATCTGTCCGGATGGAAACCAATACCCTGTATATTAAGCGCTTGGTGCTTTAGATACGTTAGAGTTCGATTAGAAAGTGTAAAATCACTGTGGTTTAAATTTTGAATTTTCTGTCAGGTGAAATTATAACACCATGTATATGGTTTTATGAAGTAGAACTGTTTTTGAATGTCAATACTGGCTTCTTTTCGATTGTTGCACAGTTTTTAAAAAGATAACTCTTCAACAGTAAGAATTCTGGCTTTACAGAAAATTATTTGAGTTCGTAGATTGGTTTAAAAATCACTTAGATTTAATGCGTGGAGGCAGGTTTTTGTTTAAGTTAGATTATATGCGCTGAGGCATGTTTTGTTTAATAGTCTGAAAAAATCCACTAGATTTGTTGCGCGAAGGCAGATTTGAAAAGGTTTCACTTAAGATTAATGCGCGATGGCAGAGTTGAGTTAAAAATTAAAACTATGACTTTTTTACTTGATTGAGCCAAGGAAGTCGTTCGGAGTTTTTCTGGCAATAAAATAAAGCGCGAAATAGGAAGCTAACTAGCCGTCGAAAACCGAAAAAAGTTATTTCATAAATCTCCGGAGATTCTAGTATGATCACTAATTACAATTTTAAACACTATTTAGTTTAAAAGGAAACTATTTCACTCGCGATACTTCACAATACTCGAATTACTTCGGGAACAGAACTTGCATTCGCTTGCAGTGAGGGAACTTTTATATGGTTTGGAACTGTTGCGTTTTTCGCGCCCCGCAAGTCTCGCACGAATGTTTTTACCCCAGTTTTATGTCTGGAAAAGTCTGGATATCGCTCCGTGTGGGCGAGGATGACTCAACGTTGCGCAATATTGCGCAACATTGTACAATACTGTAAGGAAGTTGAATTTTTAAAGAAACCTATATGAGCGTGTTGGGCATTAAAAGACGAATTTTTTATATAAGATTTATGTTCAAATCGATCTCGGTTAAAAAGTTATTGAAGGCTTTTATATCGATAAATTGAGAACATTTCGGGTTACTCCGTAATCAGCTTTAAAGCCACACATGTACTATTAAAGTGGATAAAATTTGAGTGCCGGTGCCGGCAGGCTGAACGAAGCGACCGGAAACTATGTTTTAAGAACAGAGAAAGGTTACAGACGTTGTATATGGAGGGCGATGAGAAAGTAAGGATAATAAAAATTATCTAAGAATTAAGAAAGGCTGTGAATGTTATATACGGGGGATGATGAGAAAGTAAGGATAGTAAAATTTAATTTAGAGACGCTGCGAATGTTGTATACCGGGGTGATGGAAAAATAGGGATCATAAGATTTTACTAAGAATTTAGAGAGGTTGCGAATGCTATATACGAGGGGTGACGAGAAAGTATGACTCATGAAAATAAGGTTACGGATGTTACATGCGGGGGGCGACGAGAAAGTAAAAATTTTTTGAAAAGAATTAAAAATATTCTCAAAGGTGCTTTTAAAGGGCGGAATATTAAAACATAATATTTTTAGTCACAAACTCCTCTATAAAATCCTTATTTTACTATAAGGAACGTAAACCAGACTACTACCAACAGCTCTCCGGGCTATGTGCCCCGCCGAAGCCTGGCGCGTTAAGTGTCATAATTGCATATTACCATCAAAACGCAAATGTTTCGATTGCAACAAACACCAGCCGAAAGACTGATCCTACTTAAAGGAGCTCTCGTGCCAGTCGTCACGCACCACTTGCAGACTGCAGTTTCGAGCTGTTGGCTCTCGTCAGTGCAAGGTAGGCATGTGATGACCGACACGAGGATCACTTGACTATTTAGTACATTTCGGTATCTTTATAGCAACATGTAAAATAGTCAGCAGGCGCCATCTAGCAGTCCAGTGTTTGTTGCAATCGAATAAAATAAATAGCCTGACCTGAGGAAATGGTTGTATATCCGCGTTTTTTCAATGTGTAACCCCCTTCCGCACAAGCCCTGGCTTCTGGAATTGGGGGTTGTCTAATTTATGTGGTGTTTATTATAACTTTATGTCGTCAAGAATACTAAAAACTTGTGAAAAATCCATTATAAAATGTTTATAGCTGTAACATATTTTTTAATATGCACTTAAATTAGTAGGTGCTTACTTATCTGCTCATCGAAATTGTACTATACTTCCTAATTTTAGATCCCATTAACCATTTAGCAAATTCATTTATATTTTTAAAATAAGACATCGGATACTCTATTGCCCTGCGCTGCATAAATTGAATCAATCAAATTAAATATATTCTCTCTCATTTAATAAGACTTATAAAAGATACTTCAGTGACGACACATTTAGCCATTTTTTATTAGGAAGTAGGCAATTAGAATAGACATGAAACGTCTATAAATCAAACTGCACTGGTCTTCACGTACCATGCTTCTTGTGCAGATGTAAAGCAAAGAATAATGTCAATTACAGAATTCCGATTTCTTTGTTCTCTCATTTCATGTATCGCTTTACGCATTGCTTTGGGCAATGTAGAAGCTTTAAAACTTCTAAAACAGAGAAGTGCTGCGCTGAGAAACTCTGGAGTTGGCATGAGACTTGACGGGTGATCTCGGGGTCATATTCTCTTAAACAGGCCATGGTTATTTCTGGATTAACATGTTTTATATAATATATCATAATTGTGTCATATATTTTTATTGCGTGTTTTGATTGACACCATTATAATTATCGTGTTCCGTGTTCTTTATTATATAAAAGTAAAGTGCTTTGCAATGTAGCTCTCACTTACTACGATAAAATTAAAATATTTATGTTTAACAACGTTAAGTTTAGAGGGAAATATGAATTTTGTAATATCACGATTACTATTCATTTTAAAGATACAATTAATATAGAAACATTTAGCCCAGTCAACGAATTTTCACATATAGGGGTATAGACTACATGGGGGGCTGCAAAATATTTGACTTCAGGGATGGATTTGGGGTAGTTAGGAAGTGAACATCCTAAAAGTTCGCAACCCTAGGAGGTGAGCTTTGCGGGGGAGGGCTTCCGGAAGGCCCTAAATTTTGACTTTTTTTCGCACCACAGTTTTCATCATACTCTGCTCCTAACACCTCAAATCTACTTATATGTGGCACGAGAGTTGGCCCCGTACCCTCTGGCTTTCTTCAAAGATGATTAAATGAGAAAATGTGATAAGGCGTCCCTATAAATTCTCTTTAAACCAACCGAAAAAGGACATGTAATTAAGTAACCTCGACGTAGTTGCTGATGGAGGATATCTAATTCACAAGGTCGTTTGGCAAAAAGAGGCTAACACATCATCTACTTGTGATAGATACATACAATTCGTAAAGAACCACTATCTGGGAAGAAGTTGTACTGTGATTATTGATGGCTACACCAACACTTCAAAAAGTACTTAAGTTGCTGAACGGAATCGTAGATATCGATTTAAGAAGTGCGTGGATGTACAGTTCACCATGGAAACTGAAATCATAGTAAAACAGAAAATCTTCCTCTCGAATGTCAATAACAGAAGCCTTCTCATCAAGCTGTTGATGAAAAACTGGAGGAAAATAATATAAATACTTTCCAAGCAGATGATGATGCAGATGTGGCAATTATATCCACACCCGTAGAGAAGACAGTGTCATCTTCAGTAACTGTGATGGGCAAAGATATAGACTTGGCACTCCAATTGTTGTCGAAAACCCCTCCCCAGCGTGACATATTCTTCGTGAAGCCTGGCAGAGGAAAAGTATGCACAGCTACACAGCAACATACTGTTCACAAGAGCTGCAACAGCTGGGGCTGGAGCACATTCTATTTGTACATGCTTTTACAGGCTGTGATACCACTTCCGCAGCCTTCCGGAAGAGGAAAGTCAGGTTTACCAAATTATATGAAAAAGACAAATCGGTCAAAGAAGCAGCTGAGGTATTTACCAGCCCTTCATCGACACTATCTGAGGTCGAAAGAGCGGGACATAATTGCATCCTTAGATGGTACGGTGCTCCATCGAAGGAGATATCCTTAGATGACTAGAGTCATTTTTAAAATCAGTCGCTTGGGTCAAGCCAAACATTTCCACTCTCCCACCCACTGAGAGGGCCACGGAGTACCATTCATACAGGGTGTACTACCAAATCCAGCAGTGGATGGGAACCATACTGCCCTCATATGTGTGGGGTTTAGGAGTTCCTGGCTGGTGCCCAAACTAACAGATAAAAATGTTGCCCCGACGAAATTTTGTAAGTTATATTTTATCGTTGCAAAAAAGAAGATCCCGGAAGATGCGGATGCAGAAAGGCATCATTGAATTGTTCGCCAGCACGCTTCAACTGCCAGACTAACTGCCACAAAAGAGTCCCCATAACAGAGGATGAGGAGGATGAAGAATATGATGACGTAATAGTTCCTTTGGAGGATTCATTTTCCTCTTCTGCTGGATTTAAAATTCTACGTCCATTTGGTTTAAAGAGGCTGTATAGAAACGCCTTATTACATTTCCTCATTCCACCATTTTTGTAGAAAGCCAAAGGGTACGGGTTCAACTCGTATCAAGAGAGATCAAGAAAAATGTGATGCGAAACAGCGTTTTCCGGATATCGATAATTTTCAAAAGCTGGTAACTCGAGAACAGTTGAACACACAAACTTTTCGTTGAAGTAAAAAATTTTGTAAATTTTATCAGCTCTCAAAAAAGTAAGAATAATTTTTCCTCTAGTACCAATAGTTTTCGAGTTATAAGCGAGAAACCAAAAAAAGTCAAAATTTAGGGCCTTCCGTAAGCTCTCCCCCGCAAGTTTCACCTTCTAGGATCGGGGAATTTTAGGATCTTTACCTCCTAACTACCGCCCTCCATGTAGTCTACAATGACTTGTCGACAGGACTAATTATAAAAAATCAAACTACTGCTTTTGAAATATTTCCTGCAAATTATTAAATGAAAATAAAGCCAATTCCCCAGTTGATGAGGTGTTTTCGTCTTATTTTAATATATCCAAAAATGAAATGTTCAATAAAAGTAAGTGGATACGTATTAGTATAGTCGAGTTCATTATTATCAACACTCAAAAAACGCAACAAAAACTTTACGACATAATTATTATCGCTGTGGGACAAGCGATTTGCTTTCGTCAAACAAATCGTCGCACATTAAAGACCTATAAAGGTAAGCAAGTCAATTTGCGGTCGAGACAGCAAAAATAGTGATATATTTTAATGAGGTCATAAACTTTTTTGTTGCGTTTTTTGAGTTCTGATAATACATGAACTGGATTATAATTCGATTTACTGTGACGTCAGTGGTTTTCGTCAATACTTTTTTAAATATTTAAAATACTGAAGTTAGCGACAGACTTAATCTTCACATCTGTGATTTAGAGATGGACAGTGGTATGAAAATCTTTTGATAGTTGATAATTTTTTTGTAACTGACAAATAGTTAAGAAGTATGTTTCTAATTTATTTTCAGTGATTTTAGTAGTGTATAGTGTTTGTGTAAAATTTCCAGTGCCTTATTAGAAATTAATAATAATAACATAAACTCATAACCAAACCACCTGTAAACTCAAAAATGAAATCACAGAAAAAGAAGAGCAATTCTAAATACAAGTTTATGAAGGCGGGAGCAATCATTTAAAAAAAAAACTAGTGACATCACCCGAATATATTCAAATGAACAACAAATAAAACCGAGATATTTGACATACAGGTTGATTTAAATTGACCTGGCTATGACAAAATGTAAATTGATTTGATTGAATTTATTTCATTTTTAACTTCCCACCTGTATTTTGACTGGGTTAATTATTAGACAATGATTTTTGGCCTCCCCAGCAAATTTGTTAACGTCCTCGTCTATACGATCATTGGCAATGCCAACATCTGAAGGAGGAAAAGAATAATTTAGCTGAGAGTCGTCCGCATATAAATGAACTTGACAATATTTCAAACAATTAACTAGGTGACTCGTATACATCGTAAACAGCAGAGGACCAAGAATGGATCCCTGTGGTACCTCAGTTTTCAACGCCACAGCTTCTGACATTATGTTATCCAGCCGTACATTCTGCTCTTTATTACTTAAGTAATTTCTAAGCATTTCAATATCATTTACAGAAAGCCCGATGTTCTTTATAATAATAATAATCTCTTTATTTCCAACAGGTAAGCACCCAATTACAGGAAATACATGAAAACACATATCATTTATATATCAATAGCGAATAGAAAAGAAAAATAATATTGACACTTAAGTTACAAACAAAATTAAACCTACTATTCAGTAATAATTATATGAATTAATATACTGCCTAGACTGTCAAAATTAATATCACATAGATGGGAGATTTTATTAAAATTAAAGTGCATTACATAAATTGGAGATCTCGCCATAATATTTGTCCTATAGTTCTTGACATAGAAGGTTGTGTGACGGCGGATTTCAAGTCTGGGTATGTGGAAATGGATTTTATCTAACAAAAAGGGACAATCAATAGTATTGTGAATTAAACTGAATAAATATTTAATGGAAATTATTTCGCGACGAGTTTCTAATGAAATGTTTTAAAACGGTTCGTTAAAATGGACGTATATCTCTCGGCGGGTAAATGCCATCCTCCTTAAAAAACAAATATTTTAGGAACTTCCTCTGAACTGACTCAATATTATTCACGTGACATGTGTACCACGGATACCATATGATGGCACCATATTCCAATCTTGAGCGAACGTATGCGTAATATAACAACATTAGGCTAGAAGTTTTGCTAAAACACTTGCAGTTTCTTAATATGAAGGCTAGCATTTTATATGAGTTTGATACAGCACTATTAATATGGGCTCGAAATGTTAACTGGCTATCGAAAATAATACCCAAATCTTTGATTTCTGTACATCTAGTTATACTCTGTGAATTTATTTTATAATCATATTCTTCAGGTTTATTTTTCCGAGAAAAAGGGATAACATAACATTTTTGAACATTAATGCACAGATGGTTCGCACTACACCAATCAGATAACGGCTTTAAGGTCATTCTGGATCATTCTACAATCACTTATCGTTCTTATCTCTCTATATATTTTCAAATCATCCGCGAACATTAATTTTGAACAGCTAATAACATCATTAATATCGTTAATGTAAATGAGAAATAGGGGTGGTCCTAAATTCGAGCCTTGTGGTACTCCGGATGCATTAATGTAGTAATCTGAACTAAAACCCTCGTACTCGACAAACTGCCTGCGGTTAAATAAATAAGACGTAAATAAATTAATTAAGACTGCGGAAAATCCAAAGTTATCTAATTTCATTATTAATAAATATAGATCGATTTGATCAAAGGCTTTCTGAATATCCATGTATACTGTGTCTACTTGTCTTTGCTTATCGAGAATTTCCGAGGCAAACTGAGTTATGCAGGTTAAGTTTGTGATCATAGATTTTTTATCTAAGAATCCGTGTTGGTGCAGGGAAATATATGGTCTAACATTAGGATAAACGCAATTATATATTATTATTTCGAATAATTTCGAATAATTTCGCAAAATTACATAAAATAGAAATTGGTCAATAATTTTGGAGTACAGCTGGGTCACCTTTCTTGAACACGGGAGTGAATCGAGCGATTTTCCACATATCGGGAAATGTTTTCAAGATTAAATTATAAATGAAAAGTAGGGTTTCTAACAAGGCACGACAACAATCTTTAACAAAAAAGCAGGGAATACCATCAATGCCTGAAGTAAGTTTATCTTTTAATTTCTTAGATGCTTTAATAATATCGTCTCCATGTAAGGTGTTTATATATAGAGATGAGTCGTTTTGCAAAATGTCTCCATAATTTTCAGCGAATGAGACTTCCGAAATATGATCGACACTTTCGAAGTATTCACCAAAAGCTTGAACAATTAACTGATGATCACTAATAGTGTTGTCGTTATTTACTATAACTCCTAGAATTCTGGAACGAGCTTTTTTACTGTAATATAAGACCAAAAGTTCGATGGATCCTGAGATATATTGTTCTATGTATCGTTTATGTATTTTACATGTGCGGCTTTAATTTGCTCTTTAATAATTGCCCGGAGGGTTTTGAATTCGTTCAAGTGTTCGTCAGAGTTGGACAATTTGTACTTTTTAAAAAAATATTCCTTTCTTCGTATATCGTTTATGATATTTTTATTATACCATGGCGGGTATCTACGAGACGTTTTAATTTTTTGTGGAACGTGATTATCAAAACATGTATTAAGTGAACTCTAGAAAAAATCGCATGTTGTGTTTACGTCAGTGTTATCATATAATTCAGCCCAATTAATCTTCATTATTGACTCATATAAGCCAGGAAAATTGGCTTTCCTAAAGTTGTAGGTTTTCTGGGCAGAATTATTACGACTAAACTGGGTATAAGGGTTCAAAGTACACGGAACACTAAAATTGAAACAAGGATAATGGGCATCTTCACCAACCAGTGGTAGATTCCCTCTACTAACAGTGCACCTTAGGTTACTAAACTTAAAATACTTAATAATATCTCGTGTAAAGGAACTATTATTTTAGGCAGGGAACTAGTGATCTTTCGTCGCTGCTGATATTTTGAATTAGTACTGTCAAATAATTAGAATTTATACCTATAATAAGCAAACCAAAAAAGCAGAGAAAAAAACATTGCAAATAATTATTTAGTACTACTATCGGTGAAATAGTATCAATGCCAAAATATTTGATACTATAGCAAATGTATTGATATTTTTGATCCGAAGTATCGTATATATGCTTGTAAATGATTTGTAAAGTCTAGAAATGTAAATTTGTATTAGTGAAAAATACTAGCATCTACTTATAGCTTATAATAGAATATGGAATATGAGCTTGGTTTAGATAATTTATTATTAAAAATCATTTTGGCAACAGGTGTGACTCGAACCCCTTTCTGTATTGTCGCGACAAGACAGAAGGTCGAGAAACTTTCATTGGTGCGCCAATAATACAGTAATCATCTGTCTCTCTTTAACATAAGCTAAATAAAGGATAAACGAGGCCCCTCCCCGTGACCGCATTCTACTATAGTGATTTCCTCGACTATACGTCCAAAGTACAAGCTAGACATACTTTCCACCGAACTAACCTAACCAAAATTCTTGCTGGTATTATATTCAAACTTCGAGGCGTATACTGACATGTCACTACCGCATATACATACACATAACCATAGTACATAAATAAGGTGCCACATTGGTAAATTACAGGATATGAATACTACAATCCGTTGATAATTGACCCTGTCAGATTCTTCGTAAAAGTAAAAAACGGACAGGTACATAAATAATAAATGTGTGTAGTGTAAATGAGTTCTTGTCAATATACATAAAGTTTGGACATCATTATTAAACACGTGCTAGGTAATATGCATCCTGTTATTATTTATTAGGGTCTCACGCCAAACATGAATACAAGAATATAGTAACGTAAAAGGGTATTGATGGAGTTGAATTAATATCCGGTTTTAATGTCAGATGTAAACTTGGTCCACGTAGACGAAGCATGCCAGATTTACGATTACGGCAATTTCACTGCAGAAACGGCTTAAGGTATTTCACAATCACTGACAGAATGACAGGAAGAATTATTAAGAGAGGAATTTCAAAAAGCCTACCAGAGGGATCAAATATTCAACAAAAGTTTAGAACAGATTTAGAGATATACAGTATTGTGAGAGAATTGTAGATAATTATGATCTTCTGCGCATTATTCCTTTCAAAACATGGTAAAACATCTAGAAGTAAATGTTACAAATGCCTTAATCCTTTACATAATACATTTATACGACGCTGATATTTATTTTTCATCTGCGGTCAAAATAATTAACGATTTACAGATCTACGATAGTAAACAATTCTCATTTATATGATAAACTATTTATTACCCGGAAACTAAAACTCGAATCACTTCATTATGATCAATTTTACACACAGTGTTATGCATAAAGGTTGGATTAAATGCGATAAAATTTTCACATAGCGAGTTTTAAAAAAAATCGCTCAACATGTTTTTTATTCTATTCATGTGCAAAGGGGCGAGCGTAGGTGCGTCTTTACTATGTACATACTTCGGTATGCGATGTAAAGCAACGACAGGCGCAGTTAGTACTTGGATGGGTGACCATTCCAACGGAAACCGTGTTCTCGCCTCACACATCTTCCAGCGGCTTGTATATCAGTGTATGCGCGGAAGCTATACAACCTTAGGCGAGGGTTGTATAGGAGATATACCATCCTTCGGAGGGGATGTAAAGCCGTCGGTCCCTTGTCTATTAAATGTTAGGCAAGCAAAAGATCCCTACTCTTCTTAAGGGAAGAGGTTCGGCAAAATTCCTGGTTGGGGGTAGCTCGTCTACAGGCGTCGGTGTTAGGCCTCAGTAGCGGAAATAGGCCGACGTTAAATAAATGTATAAAAAAAAAAAATTCATGTGCAAAAAATATACGATTTTTTGCATTCATTAGCTGTTTTGTTTGATTGAAGAAATTTATTTGTGTAATTAATATATTGTTGTTAGTAGTATATTATTCAACGGGCATATAATAATGGCTATTATTCACAAGAATGAAATTTCGCCTGAGTATATATTAGCCATTATATGCAAGTAGAATACTATACTTTGTCCACGACTATAAAATATTTTTATTGTTACTATGGCATTTGTGAATAGATATCTTTAATTAACGTTTCAGAAACAGGTCCTTTTTTATCATACAATTTCGTTTTAAGTTTTATTGAAGGAAGTTACCATTTAAGAAAAATATTGATCACTTTTTATTAAAACATTTTGAAAAAAATAATTTTTCTTATCTTTCAGTTAATTTTTTAAGGTTTTAGTCTATCAATAAAATCCGCAATTTTGTTTCGGCAAATTATCGGATTCGTAGTCGGCGTGTTAATAATTGTACGGATATTAATTTTTATATACATGCTGAACGGACGCCAGCTATTTGTGAAATCCAATACTGTGCGTCTGTCCTTTTGTTCATCTGTCATGTTTCTTCTACGCAAATTACGGAAAAAATATTATTATTATTTCTGAAAAATCAACATAATAAATAAAAGTTACGAAATATTAAAAGGAAAATGTGCCTGAAGAGAGTTCAAAAATTAGCATACTATAGGTATGCTTACGCATGTTACGCTAACCGAACTGGCATCATGAGAAGATGTTAAAGCAATTACGCCTAACAAATTAATATTTTTAAAAAATTGTGAGGAGTATCCTATGGAATGTTCAACAGTTACACAAAAACTGGCTACGGGAATGTTTACATGTGGTTTTCATTTTGTCTACAAGCGACCTTTAGTCAGATCATAATATAAAAACACATAAGTACACAATATGCTAGTTTTAACATTTGATGCGGTCCTATTTTCCCATTTGTTTGTATTGTTAGAAAGGGTGAGAAGTTAAAACAATAATTGCTTTAAACTTACTAAATAAAGGCTTCACCTACTTCATATTCAACAACGTAAAATTACGTGGCTCGTTATTCTACGTCGACAGATAAAGGGGACATTTTAGTGTGTATGGCGTGTTTTATTAATTATCATTTGACTTGCAAGTTTATATTAAGGATATATACAGTGTGTCCCACTTGGATTGTAAGATTAATGTGTTATTTAGTAACGACTTAGCAGCTTGCATTTTATTTCATACTAAATTGTCATAGAGCACTTTTCTAAACACAAAATTGCATTTAAGTTATATTTTAAAAAAATTTTAATAAAACTTTGGACTTTTTTGGTAAAACTCATAATTGTGACTGTGTAGATTTTTTTAATATCCATCTGCAGATTGCATTATTTCAACAAAAAAATTCGTTACATCCAAGTGGTTGTTAGATATTCAGTGCTAATATAGGAATGAATAGAGCCTAGAAAGAGGCTTCAAGAAATGTACCGATATACGTATCATTCCATTTTAAAAAAAGCACTGGGTCCTGTAATTTCGTCTCGGCTCACCCTGTATGTTCGAAAATAATTTCCAGTTATAGAGTTTTTTATCTAGTTTACTTGCAATTTTTAAAAAAATTTCTAGCTATTGTAGAACTCGAGATATTGAGGTCCGAAGTCCTATCGCCCCACCCTGTATAGTGGGACACTATGTTAAAATCTAATTATGTGAGAACAAGTTTACTAATTAGAAAATATGATATATAAAGAAAACATATTAAAAAAGAAATATATAGTAACGTATCGCATTGAGAACAATCCTCATTTTAGGTAAAATCTTAGGAATATTTACTAAATTTCAAGGTTGCAATATGTTATAAAATATGCAAAACTATCGTATACCTATAACAAAATATTCGGAACATATTTTTGCATTTTTTATTTTAGATTCGGGAAAATCATGTTTACGGAGTGCTGCTACCCAAGCGGCACGTCTTTCTATTCATGCAGGCTCTACCTGTCGGCTAGTTTTATTGGATGGAAATACAAAAATGTCACTTCCCTCTTGATTTCATCGATTAATGCACTCAACAACAGCACAAACCGTTGGTATACTGTTTCTAAAATAGGAACAAATTTAAATTTATTAAAAATGTAAATTTCACGACATTATCTTTTATAAAAACCATTAATATTAGTAAAAGAATACTACAACTTCCTAGCCTATGATATCTTATATCAGTATTGACATACCATCTAACAACACATATATTAAATGAATATTTAAGAAAATAAGTCATATTATATACTTAACAAAAAAAATTTAAAAACCAAATTATTACTGATACCCATTAATGTTTATTTTCACTATTTTACTTGTCAACAGAAATATCAATATACCTGACAACAAATTTTCTTCCTCCAAGAACAGCAATGATAGGATATATATGGAAATTTCTGTTCAACAAGGCTCTTAAAAAAACACTAACCAATTTGATCACATGAACCTGATGTTCAAATTATGCAGCACTATTATTTAAATAGATCATAAACTAGTATGTATAGTAGCCTGCGAAATTACCGTGCAAATAAAAAAGACAATAGAAACTTTACAAGCTCATTATCAATGCCGATGAACCATTCGGTATGGTGTCATGAAACAAGTCGACGTATATTAAAGACCTATAAAGGTAAGTGATTCAATTTGCCGGCGAAATAATACAGCGAGCAATGGTATTTTAATGAGGTCGTAAAGTTTTTGTTGCGTTTTTTATGCGCACGGTTAAATTGCAAACGATTATACTCCTATGTCAAAGTCTTTAAGATAACTACAGATCAGTTATTAGTGCGGCCATATTATGACGTCCCTACCAGTACTGCATTTTGCTGAAACAATGTCATTTTAGAACTAAAAACTAACGTGTTTCAAGATCTTACTTAAAAATTGTAAATTACTTAAAAAATTAATGTATCCGTTACTTATGGACCTCACTGTATTACAATGTGCATAGATTTTAATGTCAATGGACATGTTTCAGTTCAAGGTTAAAACATTATAATAGGTAGTAGATTTATATACCTATTATTCTTTTCTTAATAAGATCATGTAAGTACGTATTTAACTCTGACCACATGTAATATAATATACGTACAAAGTAATTTAGCTGCAAGCTCTGATACTTCCTGAATCCAGGGTCAAACTTTATAAGTCCTATTTAATCTCGGAAAGTCCCAAGCAGTTGGCAACTCAACTGGGATAGATGTGTCTTAAAAGATTTAGACTTTAATTGGAGAATATTATAAGTCATACTAAAGATAAATTATTAACTGTTTCATCTATATTAGTTTTGTTTTTTGTTATTTGTAAGGAGTGTTCGTCATTTCAGATAAGCCTCATGAGGTAGTAAACAAATGAAAATTCGATTATTGTCTATTACCAGCGTAATTATAAGAGCTTAATATACTGATTTAAAAAAAAACACATCAAGAAATAATTGAAAAAAATTGGCGAAAATTTTCTAAATATATTGTATCAGTGTTGCATAGAAGCGATGAAACAAAATAAGTACTACAGCCTTTTGTGACCTTTTTGTAGTTTTTACTTGTATACTTTTTATTTAAAATACAGATTATTTCAGTACCTTTTACTGGGAATTACAAATTTAGGATCGTTTAATATCTTCATTAGAGTTTCAAACACCTTGCAAATACTTAAGATTATTCAGTTAACAAAGAGCCATTTTTCGTCAGTTAAGTAATCTCGAATGAGGCAAAATAATCGATGTGCTGGAATTCTTTAAACAATATTTCGTATGAGTAGGTTATAATATAACAACAACATTCTGATATTGGTTCAGGTGGTCTAAGGATAGTCGATGTAAACAACATCATGAATCCAGTGGATATCAGAGTGGCTTAATGGTGAAATACACTGAAGCTAGCACCCGCCAGGGACCAAAAATAAAAATGTTATAACTCGTGTGGCGGGAAAAGAAATCGTAGCAGAGATTTGTCTAGAAACACGATATACAGAGCAATGTGGTATGAACATGAATTTAATGATTTTGAACGAAGGAACCTTACACCACATCATAGTAGGCCTCCTCATTTTTATGGCTTACCAAAGACACTTAAACAAAATATTATATATTAAATATTATAATTTGGCAAAATTTTGACTTAAAATTATTGATCCATTATCTGGAAGTACCGATTCATATATTAAAAATAGTAAACATTTTATAGAAAAAAATTATGAAAACGATATTCATGAACCACACCTGATGGTTAGTTTTGATGTAGTTAGTCTTTTTACCAATGTTCCGATAGATGAAACCTTAAAAATAGTTAAAGAGAGGTTGCTAAATGATAATAATTTGGAAAGTAGAACTAAATATGGTGTAAATAGCATAATGGAACACTTAAAAATGTGTATAAAAAACAACCTATTTTCAATTGGAAAATGAATTCTATCAGCAGCATTTTGGTATGGCTATGGGGTCTCCATTAACACCAATTTTAAGCAATATATTTATGGAGAACCTTGAGAACACACATATTCAAAATTGTATAAACAAGCCGGTTGTCTGGTGGAGATATGTTGACGACATCGTTGCAATTTGGCCTCATGGTGTCGATTTACTAGATAGTTTTTCAGAAAATATAAATAGTAAGGAACCGTCTATTAAATTCACAATTGAAGTAGAAAGTAGAAATGAACTACCGTTTTTAGATGTTTTAATTAAAAGGGCAAATAATACGATTGAAACAAGCGTTTATAGAAAACCAACACATACTAATAGATATCTAAATTTTAACTCAAATCAGTCAATAAATGTTAAAAGGGGTGTTGTAAAATGTTTATATGATAGGGCCAAAACAATTTCATCTAATAATGAAATATTAAATAACGACAAAAAATTTATCAAAGAGGTTCTAGTACGAAATCAATACCCTGAAGCCTTTGTTGATAGAGTTTTCATAAATGTTGAAAATAGGAACAATCAGGTACAACAAAAACCTGAACGTCATTATACAGCAATAATTCCTTATGTATACGGACTAGCGGTGAAGCTACGCCGTATAGGTGACAAATTTGATGATAGGACACGAGACGAGAAACACTTTAAGATCTATTTTAACAAAAACAAAACCGATAAACAGGGTGCAGAATTCAAAAAACTGTATTTACAAGATCCCGTGCGAATGTGATAAATGTTATGTGAGTGAGTCATCCAGACCTTTCAGTGTGAGGTTGGATGAGCACAAGAATCACATTAGAAATAATGAAATTCAGAAATCAAAGATTTGTGAACATGCTTGGGAAAACGGACTTGAATAAACTGGGACTCGGCAAAAATTTTAACAAAAGAAGCAGATAACAAAAGAAGAGAAATTAAAAAATCAGCAATAATCTTATTAAATGAAGATAAGAGCGTATCGAATTGTTCTGTAGATATTTGTCCAACCTGGTTACCAATGTTAAAAGGAGAACATAACAAACTCAACATTATCTAAAAGAAAATATCATCAGTTCTGTGTAAGTAGTAAGTATCTATAGAAATAACACAAACATAATCTTAAAGCTGTGTATTTGATATACACAGCAAAATAAGAGTTCTTCCAGAAAAGTCTTTGAAAAGGGAAAGATACTACTTTCCGAAACGTCAGCAAAATACATTATTACTGTGTTTGTTTCGATTTATATTATTTGCAAAACATAACCTCTGACTGTTCCTTTGACGTAAACGTCACGGGCGCAGAGAGTCTTTTTTCCAATAATTCTATTATTTTGTAAATTCGGTGATTTGTTTTTGAAGAGGATAATACATGTGGTAGAAAACCCAAATAATAGGAAAGAATATACAATGTGGTATCTTTACCAACAAAACAACGAGCTTTCGTTGTTTTATTATAGTAGTTTTTCCTTAGACCATTCATATGCTCGTTCCATACTAATAATTCCCTATGTTTGAAAGTGTGCTGAAAACCTGAATCATAGAATAGGGCGATTTCTGATTGGACATGTCCATTATTCGGCACAGTTTCCATTTCAGTTTCGTCGGTTAGGCTATTTGCTTACATTGAATTCTTCTAAGACGCTACAGAAAAATGTCCAAAAAAGTCATGACAATTATTCAAATTGGCATATCCGCCGAGCAAAACTTGGGTACGAATAAGAAATTACCCAGTTTTTATCTTTATATCGATGTTATTTCAACTGAACATGCCATATAAAAGTACTAATTTTAAGACTAAATATATAAGTAATCGAATTACATCCTCCTATTGATATCACAGAAGCCACACCAGTCTAGGCGGCATACAGGACCGTACCAACTGTAATCGCCATGGGATTTTATGTTTATCTGTACCAGTTACAACAAATGTTTGGAAAACCTCGGCGACACACAGAACATTTTGAAGTATTGTGGGTTGCGCGTATTTAGTTGGCATAAAAACGAAATATTAGTTAATCACCGAATTTAGCTATCAGGAACACTTAAGTGCTGTGATATAATTTGATATAAGCATAGGTTGAATAATAAATACGTAGGTATTTAGAACACCAGGAAATGTACAGACTTTATTCATGTTTGTGTGTAATATTTAAATGTTTATAGTTATTAATAAAGAGGAAGTTAGTGAACCATGTAGAAACTTTTCTGTACACCCTTAATAAGAATCTGTACACAAGAGTGCTATTTGAATTGTCATTTTCTAGGACTAAAATGTAGAAAGTGGATTTTGTCCGTCGAGGAGTAAAAGATATCTGTACTTTACTCCTTGAAAATGATTATTACAATAGCAATTGCGCACTGTTAAACTGCGGAGTGCAGAAAATTAAATAGTTTGTACCACAAAGCGAAAGTGCTTTTTAATACCTCCTGTAATTGATCCTTCTCACTCGGTTATAAAAAATGCACTTAGTCCGTTGGTATAATTATAGTACACTATGTATAGTAATTTACATGTAAAGATAGGGAAAATCAGTTTTTCAGATATAACTCGCTTGGTTTATCGAGGGAAGAAAAAAAAAGCCGCCAAGTCACTTTTATCCCCTAAAAAAATGCGAAAACAGCTCTCGGTACGTTTCCGCCGCCGCTAAAAATCCGTATACAAATCTGTAACTTCAAATCGCAATATCTCGAGAACTGCTGGACCGATTTCGACAAGTCAAAATCCAGTTTAGGCCCCTTCGCGAGCCCTTCCTTTTATCCATTTTACACTTTTTCGATCCGAATCAAACTAAGCAAGTTATGTCCGAAAAACTGATTTTCCCTATCTTTACATGTAATCCCCCCCTCCACCACCCCCCTCGCGTCACCAAACATGACCAGATGATAGAGGGAGTCCGACTACATAATATACACAAAAAAAAATTCGAAAGAAACACTGTCGTCGTTTTGGGCCTTTTTTCGTGCCAGATCGATCCCACTATGCGTGAATAAAAAGAAATCGGAACTATTTTGCAGACATCAGTTTTACTAAAATCGACAATCGTACATAATCTATAACCTTTGTAGTAATTGTAGTAGTCTAATTGTTTTTAATTATAAAAAAACACAGAAACTACCGACTTTTCTTCAGAGAAACAGAAAATAAATAAAAAGGATACATTAAATAGCCATTACTTCATTTGGACAGATTTTTTCGTATTGTGGTACAGATCAAAGTAGTGTCAATCTTAATAAATAAAAAGTAATTGATCTCAAAAATATATAATCGGCAATACTTTTAATCACAATGCCATTTCTTATCACTAATATGAGCAAATAGTTAAATCAAGTTTTAAACGCTATTGAAATACTAAAAATGACAAATTGTGAGCCCGATCCTGCTTTATCACCCACGAAGCAATATCATCGCTATGCTGCTGCCATGTAGTAACAAAACGTCCAACTATTTTACATGAAATTTAACATATTCGTATTCGACACAATACTTTAATAGGAGCAGATATTATTCAGACTTTTTACTTTTTTCATGCTATTTTATTTTAAACTACATCGTAATATATTTTATTAGAATATTTATATCCCTTTGTAGGATATATAACAATTTATGGCAATTTTGAGACACATGAGAGGTACGTTCGTGTTGAATAAT
The DNA here is from genome assembly GCA_963675555.1 of Leptura quadrifasciata. Lineage (NCBI taxonomy): Eukaryota > Metazoa > Arthropoda > Insecta > Coleoptera > Cerambycidae > Leptura > Leptura quadrifasciata. The sequence goes on from OY776674.1 coordinate 155,495,299, forward strand.
CCCTTGATTTTTTCAAAATTTTTAATAACTTAATTTTGACTAGGAATACAATATAAATATTTACTATCTATGCTATGTTATTCTTAATAATTTTTATAATATTTGCTGCTGTTTTTTTAACACCCAGTAGATGGTTTATTTTTCAAGTTAATAAAAGTATCATTTATTTCCCCGAGAGGAATTGGTGTAAAATATATTGACTGCTCCCTACATGATGAAATAGTACACGATAAGGATAGATTTGAACCGAGGTGATGTTTTATTTTGTTTTGAATGTCTGTGGAGAAGTGGTTAACAAACATATTAATATATTGATTTCCTATGACCTATTTTAATATGTTGAATACCTGAATTTTCAGCTATTCAATATTTTAGATTAACAAAAGAACAATGAAAACTGCAGAACAGCAAACTCGAGTAAATTTAATTTCTTAACATAATAAAATTAAAAACTTTCCTTTGTGCTGAATTGCTGCCTTATATTTTGTAAAGACCTCTTGTCCTTATTTTTCTTCTAAATTACACTAACAAAATAAAAAGTACTTTGTAAAATGATTTGATATTTTTAAAACTATACAGCGCTCTACTGGAATAAAAAGCTTAGCGAGATATAGGAATATATATTAGTGAGTAACATTTCCTTGTGAACATACATTTTGCATTTTGTATAAAAATGAGGCTAATGCACGCCTTTCGCTATAAACATGAAAGTTTTTATACGTTCAAATAATGCATAAATGTGAATCAACTGCATATCATATTTTTGGATCAAAGTGAATTTAATTACTATCCACCTATTATAGCAATGAAAATGTAAAATTATAATATGATAATATGTTATAATGAACCGGTTAAATTTCATAAATTAACAATGATTATTATTAATACATTTATGTGAGCAAATATTTATTTACAAAACTTCTAAATACTGATATGTTTTTTCCAAAAACAGTTTCTCTCTGAAATACATGGATATGGAGTTAGTAACTGTCGTATCTTCCATTTATCTTATTCTCTATCTTAAAGGTCAGATTAGTTAGGTATACTTTAAAACCTCAATAATAATGAAACAGTCCTGCTGTTCGCGAATTCATGTTGATCACTTTATAATCACCTTTCTTATAAAAAAAAATCGGTACCAACAGTAAATAGCATTACATAACTACTGACATATTTGAGAAGAACAGATTAGTTTAACCTGGTTCTATGCTAATAAAAAAAACATTTCATACCGAAATTTACTCCACTATACATCTCAATAATACACTTATTTGACTACAGGTGTTTTGGTGTGAGTGTGAACTATTTTTATTTCGAAAATGTGGCACTATTGCACTATTTTTTCTTTCATAATTTATACAGTACGTAACTAGTTTTCTGTCATTAAGAAATCTGATATTATTATTATTATTAGCCTTTACTCGAGTCCGAGTATAAAAAAAAATGTTACAGTCGATAGATTGTGTGTAATAAAAAATAAGTAAAAGGTGTAGTCTATTGTAATTCCCATTCATCTACGGTGCACACGACTATGGCTATAGAGGCCAATTCGGGAGAGCACATGTCGACCGCAGTCAGGACAAACATAGACCTGGTTAGGTCTTGGATTCGGCCTTCTTGCAGCAACATTTCCTTGATAGCTGGCCACAACCCCTCGCCATTCGGTTCTGTCCGCTGCAAGTTGTTCCCATTGCTCGTCTGGAATACCGCAGGATTTTAGATTTTCATGGAGAACGTCTTTGAACCTCTTTCGTTGACCGCCACGCCTTCTTCTACCGCTTAGCAATTCACCATAAAGTGTACAAGTGTATCATGCATATGATGAACGTGGCCTGCCCATCTTAGGCGTGCTCTTGAAATAAGCACCTCAATTGGAAGGCTGTTTGCTCTCCTGAGTACTTCCACGTTTGATATGTGATGGAACCAACGAATTTTCATCATACTTCTGAGGTGCCTTTGCTGAAAACGTTCTAATTTTTTCACATGACGACGGTAAGTGACCCAGCTTTCACATCCATATAGCAGTGTTGGAATGATAACTGCTCTGTAGATAGCTATTGTCGTTGACAAAGCAAGGTCGTGGTTGTCAAATACTCTCTCTCTAAGTCCCCAGAGTGCTCTAGATGCATCGTTAATTCTATTGCGAATCTCGCTGCCCATGTTTGCTTTGTCATTAACAACGTTGCCTAAGTAATTGAACTGATCCACCACTTTTAGAGAATTTCCGTTAAATGTAATGTCTATTGGGTTCACTTGATGGGGAGTTGACATAATCTTAGTCTTTCCAATGTTGATTTTAAGTTCCAAGGAATCATAGCTCTGGGCATACACATCTAAAAGTTCTTGAAGCTCTTCCGGCGTAGAGGCTAAAAGTGCACAGTCATCCGCATACTGGAGATCACAAATGAATCGTGTGCGTGTTTTCGTGAAAGCTCTAAAGCGCCCTATGTTAAAGAGACCACCATCAGAACGGTATCTGAGACCTATTCCTCTGACTGTCAGTTTGTTGTCAACAATAATTGTTAGAGCAGTGGTAAACAAATTAAAAAGTAGGGGTGCCAGGACACATCCCTGCCTAACTCCAGTGAGGGTTTGGAAAGGTTCGGTTGCCTCATTATTATACATAACCTGGGCGTTGTTGTTTGTATGTAGACTGCGACATACTTCCACAAATTTTCTAGGGATACCTAAGCGGAGCATAATTTTCCAGAGCACTTCCCTGTCCACCGAATCAAACGCCTTGGTTAAATCAATGAAGGCAATGTGAATTTCTCCTTGATGTTCGAGTGCTTTTTCTTGAAGTTGTTTAAGTGTGAAGATTAGATCCGATGTGCCTCGGTTTGGTCTAAAGCCACTCTGTGTTTCAGGAAGTAACTTTTCCGTAACAGGTGTTAGCCTATTTGCCATCGCTTTAGTGAGTATCTTTCCTCCAACAGCCAGGAGAGCTATACCCCTGTAATTTCCACAGTCCGCAGCGCTCCCTTTGTTTTTGAAGAGGTTGATTAAAAGTGTATCACGAAACTCCTGCGGAGCTTGACCATTTTCCCACACGACGTCAAACAGTTTTTTGAGGTAGAGTATGAGCTCTGACGACACAGCTTTAAAGATCTCAGCTGGGAGTGAGTCGGCGCCGGGAGATTTGTTATTTTTTAGCTGCCCATCTCTTCCGTTGTTAGTGGTTTATCTAAGTCTTCGAAGGTGTCATATTGAGGGATAAGATTTATAATACCGTGATCGGCTTGACTTTGCTGGTTAAGAATGTTAGAGTAGTGTTCTTTCCATCGGGCTCTTATTTCCTGGTCTTCTTTGAGGAGATTTCCATTTAAATCTTTAATAGGGCACATATTTTTCCGACTGGGGCCGTACACTGCTTTTACTCCTTGAACGAAATTCCTGTAGTCGTGTGAATCGGCGTACCTTTGAATTTCTCTGGCATTGCTTGCCCACCACTCGTTCTTTATTCTTCTGATTTCGCGTTGCGTTTCATACTTAGATTGGGTAAAAGCTTCTGCTTTTGATGAGTCGTTGGGGTGGTTGATAGCGTTTTGGAAGGCAATATGTTTGCGGTCAAGAAGTTCTTGTATAAAAGCTTCATTATCATTGAACCAGTACTGTTTTTTACTTGCTGCAGTGCCAAGAATTTCCTCACTCGCACTTTTTAAACTGTCTTTAATTTGTGTCCAGGTAGTAGCGACATCTACAGAATTGGTTTCTTCGAGTGCACTCAAATTCTCTTGAACTTTTTGCTTTATCTGTTCGACGGTTTGTTGGTCACGCAATTTACTAATACAGAGACGGGGTCTACGTTTTACTTGAATTCTTCGGTGTTTGGGTCTCATAACAATTTTCATATTAGAGACAACAGGACGATGATCGGTCCAACATTCGCTATCAATGCGCGCCTTTGTAATTTGGACGTCCTTGAGATGCTTCCTACGTACGATAACATAGTCCAGTAGATGCCAGTGACCTGATCTGGGGTGACGCCATGTGCCTTTAAATTTATCCTTTTGTCGGAAAATGGTGTTTGTTATAACTAGATCATGTTCGGCGCGTTTAGTTAGGAGTAGTTGACCGTTAGCGTTCATGTTGCCCAAACCGTCCTTGCCTATGATGCCTGGCCAGGTGTCTGCATCTCTCCCTACTCTAGCGTTAAAATCGCCAAGAATAACGAGTCGTTCCGTTTTAAGTATTCTACAGAGGGTTTCTTCCAGCTGTTGATAGAAGCTTTCCTTGGTTTCGTGACTTGCATCCAGAGTGGGAGCGTAGGCGCTTATTAGATTTACCGCGTTGCCATCTGATAGCTTATAGCGTAGCAGCATTAGACGCTCGGATAGGCCTTGTGGTACTTGTGTTAAGTTGGATACAAGTTGATTCCGAACGGCAAATCCTACTCCATGTTGTCTTCTTGAATTGGTGGGAAGACCTTTCCAATGGAAAGTGTAGTACTTTTCTGTGAGAGAGCCTTCCTCCAAAAATCGAGTTTCGCTGAGAGCTGCAATGTCAACATTGAGTCGGTGAAGTTCTCTATCTATTAGAGCAATTCTTCTTTCAGGCCGATCGGTGCGAGTGCTGTCGTTCAAAGTACGAACATTCCAAGCGCCGTAGATGAAAGAATTAGTTTTCTTGGAAATCTGATAATGGGGGAACGATCGAACAAACAAATATACCTTCATATATCATGGGATCTTAAGCCCACTGTTTTGGAGAAAAAAGAGAAAAATATGAAATTTTAATTAAATTATCTTAGAACTTCCATAATGATGGGATAGACTCCATTTATTTTATCATTGGCGCATACTATTTAAGTTTAAGTAAATTTATTTTTCCCTGTTATTTATTATTATTCTGTAGCGCTATAAACAAGATTAATTAGATTCTATACATCATGGAAGAAAAACGTTCATTTCCATTAATTTTATTTAATTACACATAGTATTATACTTAAAATATATTCTTGTAAAAAATTTATTTGTCATTATTATGGATGAACTGGTGTAACAGACAAGAAAATACACTTTATCCTATAAACGCAGCAATGTAATTGATATGCAGGAGAGTAGGCGAAAGGGTCTAATGGATGAAGTGTGGGAGGGAAAACAGAGTGTTACCCATACTAAACGTATACTGTGGAAAGTATAAAATTTTATATTATCATTGTAATTTTTATATTAAAAACTATATAAGGCTCTCTATGAATTATAAGAAAATGATGAACAACTAACCACGATATTTATTATCATAGCCATCGATTAGAGTAAGAAAACGGATACGAAGATGTAAGAGAAATATTCCAATACAGACATTTTAAATTACTTATTTTGCTTCCTTACATGAAATGAAAAACATTGTATATTTATGAAAAATAGAGTAGAGAACAGGAATATATTGTACCTAGTAAATAGACAATTATATAAATACAATTACTAGAATATTAATAGTATGAAATCCGAATTTAGGCCAGTAAAAGTGAATATACACAGATAAACAAATAAGAAAAGAATACAGAAGCACAGTGATGTGTATATCGTGTAGAGAAGCTTAACTGTTATGGCATCAGGGGTTCACCATTGAATCTATTTCATTCCTATCTTAACAACAGGAAACAATATGTATCTATTGGCAACACTTTCTCTAAATTTTTTGAAATTAAACATGGAGTTCCTCAAGACTCCATTCTGGGACCCGTATTATTCATTTTATACTTGAATGATTACTACAAAATGTATTGCCTATGCCGATGATACGTCAATACTTAATTTTAATTTTAGCTATAGTCATTTAAATTCCGAACGCCTTAAGGACGTTCCCAAAAGGCAGTCGTTCTCAACCTACAAAAGCATCTCCCCTATGTAAACTATCGTGCTTACAATAAAAACTTGTTGGCAAGCACTGCACTTTATCGCTCCACTCCCTCTGCGCATAAACACAGAAATAAACTTACTGCGTCGCCTGACTCAATCTGGCAATATCTCGTTTTTTATACTCATCAGAACGTGAGTTCATTTAAAGAGTCGAGATTTATGACGAATTTACCGAATGTTTGCGCCTCGGACTAGATAATGCCCCCCGTGTACGAGGCTATTGAATCGATTGCCGTGGTCAAATCAATTTTTCCACCTCGGCAATCCCCTCAAATTGGCCAAAAACCATCCCCAAAGTACCCTTTTCCGTGAACCTGTTTATTTTCCCCAGTTTTTCGACTAATTGTTGTTCCCTCGAGTAGAACGGAAGGACCCTCGAGGGATTTGATTTCAGTCACCCCTACCTCAGGCTTCCAACCCTTGTAGGAAGATGAGAAATTGATATTTGTTTTTGTGGGAATATTTTGTAGGAGGCGTTTCTTTGAGGAAGGCGGTAGGTGACCAGTGTTGTATAACCACCCCCGGGAGTTGTTTTCGCCCTTCAAAGGGGTAGAAAATTGATATTTTTTCTGAAAGAGAAATTAATATTTTTTTGGAGGCGTTTCTTTGACGAAAGTAGTAGATGACCAGGGTTGTGTAACCGGCCCCAGAGATTGTTTTCACCATTCAAAGGGGTGGAAAATCAATTTATAAAAACCTCTTAATAAACATATTTTTTATACTGTTTTTCAATTATGGATGAAAAAAAATTTCACCCACTTGAAGGGCGAAAACAACCCCTGGAGGTGGTTACACAACCCTAGTCACCTCAAAGATACGCCTCCTACAAAATATTAATTTTTCTTTCACAAAAACAAATATAAATTTTACATCCCCTACAAGGGTGGTTGGAAGCCTGAGGTAGGTGTGGCTGAGGTCAAATCCCTCGAGGGACCTTCCGTTCTACTCGAGGGAACAAGAATTAGTCGATAGTCTGGGTTCACGGAAAAGGGGACCTTAAAACTTGCGACATACTACTATAAAAATGTGTTCAATAACAAAAAATGGTAGATTTGCTATAAATATCAACTTTTATTCTTACGATGATCCATATTTTCTTAATATATTAAGTATATTTATTGACATAAACCGTACGTTGACAGCATTTTAAATATTACCATGTAATTGCAACGTTCCCAAGTCGCGAACTCCTGCTCGCCAACTTATCTGAGGCAAGCCGAGAACGACCGAAAGTCACGAACTCTCAACATATTTTACAGAAAAACGAATACCGCTTGCAGCAATTTTTTTTCAGAGAGAAATATTCCTCTCTCCTTCTTCTACCGGCTCTCAGATTTTTGAAGAAAATTGTAAGAAAATTATCATTTTAGTTGAATAAAACGTAAGTGAATATGGGATTTATAAGACATTAGTACGTTAAAATTTTAGGCGTTAATATTTACAAATTTAGTACCGCAACAGATACTCAAATTTTTTCCACGTATACAAAACATTAATAAAAATATATGTATGCATTTTCAACATAATGGTAAGAAAATTTTTTTGGTGGGAACGGCCTTAAATCAGTACAATGGGCAAGTGATTGGTTTTCGGCAAATAAACTTAAGATAAATGAGAACAAAACTTATAAGATTATATTTTCTACAAATAATTCAATAGTAAATAATAACAGCGTAAAAACTCTGGGCGTCATGCTGTATGACACTCTAAGCTGATTCAGTCACATAGAGGAATAATTATCCAATACATTATCAAGTATAATTACTTCCACGTCCAGTGGAAGTATAGTGACGCAAAAAAAAATAATTTTTTTTGTTGAAATAGGCTTAAAATGTCATAAAATGACGAGATTATAAATTTGAGTGAAAAAAAATTTCCTATTTGTCGGTTTGTCGGTCTGTCGGTCGGTCTGTCTGTAACTTTTTTTTGTGTGCACGTTTACTCTGGAACCGTTTATGATATTGACTTGAAATTTGGTACACTTATGTATTATAACTAGATCTGGAACTAGACTATATTTTGATATAATTCCGTTGAGGGAGTTTGTTACCTCCTTTCTCTTATTATTTATTTTTGAGAAAGAATTGACGCAACATATGCGGACGACTAGCTGGTTTAAGTCGGAGCAGAGAGCCGTGGGTCCAGAGCATTCGTAAGAGTGGAGAAACTTACCCTTTCTGACATGTACAGCATAAGCGACAGATTTCTGTTTATTTCGAGAAAAGGAGACAAAGAAAAATTGATGTTAAATTGGGCACCATCTATAGTAAAATAAGCAAAATTGTCTCTTTTCCTCGAATAACCAGTCTACTATAGATCAGACTGAAATTGTTGGTAAGAGAAATAAAAAGATAGTTTAAAATGAATGTTAAAATATATTACATGAATAATGGACAAATCGGTTTGAAAGACAAATTGAAATTTAAAAAAATATATATGCATATAAAATAAATTTATACCAGTATCCTATATTGATTATGGTTGAGGTGACTGGTTCTGGGACAGCAATCCAGGCCCACAATTGTCTCTTGTTGCAAGAATGAATCCTAAAGTTTCCTTGGCAATTTACGTCTCTCAATGAAATGGGGTGAAAGATGAAAGTTGTAGGAAAATTAACCAACTATGTGGTTTAATGTAAAGATAACGAAATTTTATCTATGAAAGGTAAACTGTGCAAAAACTATGCAGGAATGTAGAAGAAGTATCTCAGAATTTAAATATCTAAGAATATAAGCATCTAAGCATGTATGCATGTACAAAATTTAAGCAAGTTAGCTGTACAAATATTAGCAAGTTAGCTGCACGAAATATATTTAAGTTAGCTGCACGAAAGCTGATTTCCTAAAAACTGTATATTAAACACTTTGTAACTGAGATATAAAAATTGTAATATCAATTACTGAAGTCCACAGTTAAAAATTATATAGGTTTGAATCAGTACAAAGGCTGCAAGCAAAAAATCCCTGGTGAGTTTTACTGATAAGGTAAACTTTTTATCTTAGTTACTGGAAAACAACGCTACCAAAAAAATGTGAGAAATCTAATTCCCTATTCAAATTGAAAGCTATAAAATCTAAGAATAGTACAAGTATGGCCATCTATCAGTGGTTAAGTTAAGCGCACCAACTTGCAGGTCGTAATTTTACAATTTCCTTTACTCACAACTAAAATAGTGGTATATAATCGATAAAAGAAATCTATAATAATAGTTTATTTTATTATTTCCACACCAGCTGATTTGCCTTTGCAATTTCTATTTTGTGCATAACCACAAATATGAACAGATGTAAATAAATAGTAAATCGTGTTGATAATGGTGTGAACTTAGTAAATATATTACATCTTATTGGATTTACTATATATAGAATGAGAAAAGGTAAGAATGTACTCCATAGTAAACAAAAATATAAAAATTGAAAAATAGATATCTTATGTAAATAAATGTATTGTAGACAATTGTTTCCTGGGATAATAATGCTGTATTACAACGGAAATGAGATACAGAATAGTGTTAATAGAAAAACAGGATTAAGTTCCTAAGATATAAAATTAAGTACATAAAACAGTGTGAAACGGTTTAGCAGTTATACAAATAAAATTCTGTTAGTTGAAAACAGTTTCACTTACAAAAACTGAATCTAAAAATATTATACGGGTCGTGCTAAAAATCCACAAAACACTAGTTTTTAAATAAAACTCTTAAATGGACATAGGCCATGTAACAGGTTCTAGGGGTAAATGGGGTATATAAGGGTAAATAGGCAAAGCAAGCAAGTAAGAGTCCACAAAATTGCAATTTAGGGCATGTACGAAAAGTCAAGGTCTCAAAATTGTTCTTGACATCCGCCACCCCCCTATCACCCTCAATATCACCCCCACACTATTGTGAAAGGGAGTAAAAAATAAAATGTGATTTAGTGTGTGTACAAGAACGAAACGTCTCAAAAAATTTTTTGGCGTTAGCCACCCCCTCTACCACCCTCATGGCCACCCCCACCCTATTGTTTAAGGGAATACAAAATTAAATCGGGATTTAGTGCGTATACGAGAACCAATTACCTCTAAAAAAAATTTGACATTAGCCAACCCCTCTACCACTCCCATTGCCACCTCTACCCTATTATGAAAGGGAGTAAAATATTACATTGGAATTTAGTGTGTATAAGACTTGGATACAAAATCTGGATGTGGAAGCAGTGATTTCTTGGGCAGCGGTTCTTTTATTTTACGTAGGCTAAAAACGTTTTTTGTTTTAGTACCTTAAAAAAGTGCTATTTCTCCATATTCCACTCCCATATTATTTATGCAATTCCTCTATGAGGTTGGTCATCTCAGTCAATAAGAATTTGTCGATTACATAAAAGGCAGTCAGATTAAATTGATAATCCTGGCTGGCGGACCACTGTCAACCAATTTAAAAAAAATTGGTATAATTCCAGTTCCTTCTTTGTATATGTAGTACTTTAGTAGAAATACATAAAAATAAAAGCGCATTTGCAGCTAATTCTGATTTTCACAATTATGATACAAGATCTGCCTCGCAACTCAGGCAGCCTCATCTTAGATTAACAAAATCATTAAAAAACACATCTTCAATTATATAATCATATTCCTGATGAAATTAAATCTCTCAATTCCAATTGTTTCAAATATAATAGGAAAAGACACTTTTTAAATAATTGCTTTGTTTCTGAAGAAGAATTCTTTAATACTCTGTTTTAAATTTTTGTTGTCGTTTGTTGAACTCTCATTGTCCTCGTCAGTACGCTCAACCCCACTTTTTGAGACGCACTGTAAAGCACTTCATGGTATATAGTATCGTATGTTTGGTTATTTACTTGTGCTACCTTGATTGTTGTATAATATTTAATTATTATTATACTACCACTATTCGTTATTGTTGTTTTTATACAACTTATCACGTTAATAATAATTGACGGCTGTATATTTTTATCTTGTGAATATTCATTTGTTCTTGTCTTTTTTTTACACTCACATTTGATTTGCGTTTATATTGTCTACATTTAATGTCACACTTATGTACAGACTTGCCAAAAACAGATTTTTTGTAACTTGTTTAAATAAATATTTCTATTTCTTCTATTCTATTTCTATGCCAAAAAATTAAAATGAACTAAACTGAACACAACTAATACTATGTTTAATATTGTCCACATAAATATCACAGACCGAAGATATAATAATTTACGTTATTGCACATAACATGGAAAAGCGATTTATAAAGCATATTTTTATAAAGCAGAAAAAATTGCTTGTAATGGATGTGATGGCATAAAAATCAAATCGATCATAAAAATTTAAGAATGTGTATTTCGTGGGCCATCAAATTTGGCCTGAACAGTTTTTTTTAACAAAACTTAATTTTGCAACAGTGATGGTAGAGTAAAATAGCGGATGTTCTAAGAAATCCGTGAATGTGCCTAAAACATTTTTTTTTCTGGTAATAGCCACTCTAGATGCATCAACAAATTTGAGTCAAATTTCAAGGATTCAAGGATTCAAGGATTCCAAAAATATAATAATATACAGAGTATTCCACTTAATAATCAAAAATTGGTGTCGTTTCCGGTGAAAACGGAAGGGGAAAAATTACAGTTATATCACAAAGTGTCTTCTTGGCCATATAATACATCTACAAAGTTTCGTTCTGGTATTCTAAAAAATAAAGAAAAAAGGGGATCCTACCATGATCCGTTGACACCTGGTATATGTTGTTAAACTTTTACTTGACCTGAAAATATAATTTTCGTCGTGGAAGTTACAACATCTGGAATTTCGTAACTGTATTTCATAAAGCAAACAACGGGGTGCTCTTTTCTTTGCAAATAATAAAGCTAACGTTTTAATCTTTTATGTGTAAACAAAGTGTATAGAGAATGTATTCTACACTGAAATGATATTGGAAAATATTTTATATATTTTTGCTTTGACGTTGAAGTATATTTTATTCAGTCATGTAAACATCAGCATGTAATAAAACAAAAAAAAATACTGCTTAAACATGTAAACAATATGAGCCTTTGATTTGGCTGAATATTAACTTTATAAATGTTATAATAATTTACCAATTTAGCTACCTTTATGTCTGTTAAATATTTGACTATGTATATTGTACACAGGTTTTCTGAAATTTTAGCATATGTTAAATTATTTACCTGCATATTTACCAATTTATTTATTTTGATTCAACTACCCAATAGTTAACGAATCACAAATGGGACGGAACTATTATCCCGAAGTAGTATGAAAACATTAAAATAAAATGTAACTACAATAAAACTTCTTTAGAATAGTAAAAGAACAAAAACTGTAATTAATTATAAATTAATCTGTCGAATTGAACGAATACTATATACTTCAAGCCATATAAAATATAAAAGGAAGAATTTTAATAAATCAGTTCGAGGAGTAGGAAAATAGCAATTCAGTTGCTTCAAAATAAAAGAGCAATCAAACCTGTTATGCATCATTCTCGTATTTTCTAAATTAGACATTTTAAATTTCTCCTATATTTTGCAAAAGCCAGTTATTGAACAATTTCAATAAAACATAAATACTGTTGTTAGTATTTTCAACGCTATTTGTTTAAATAGCATATTCATGGAACCATATCAGCGAGTGATATTCCAATTTTCATCGTACAGCAACATAATATCAGCTTGGATCATTCTGAAATTTTTCACATCTTGTTCGTTATACATTACTCAGTATATATTTCCAAGTCATCAGCATATAAAAGGCTCTAGATATTAAGATTAGGTACAATATCGATCATTAAAATAACAAACTTATGCGGGCCCAGAACGGATCCCTGGAGAACGCCGAAAGCGGTGAAGGCGTCAAGTGGCCTGTAAGCGTGGTATTCCACATATTTATGTATAGACTGTGGATATGAAGAGAAAAAATCTTGCAATCACCCAGATTCATTAACTTTTTCTGATAGAACATCTGCATATTCTTTGAGTTCTTGTTAGCCACGGTTTTTTATTGTAAGCCACTGTTTCAGTTTCCATGAATCCATTTACTATTATATAGTACGCATGTGTAACTGAATAACTAAAACATTGTCCATTACACAAAGCACCATGTTATTAGCACTATTATTACAATAAAAACTCTGCCCAGTTTTTGAAAAAGGTGATCGTAGTATTATGCAAAATTATAGACCAATCTCTATACTTTGCAATTTCGCAAAACTCCTTCAAATAATTCTATATGATAACATATATGAAAATGTAAGGCCTTTTATTTTCCTTAACCAACATGGATTTATGCACAAAAGATCAGCTATAACTAATCTTTGTAATTTCACTTAATATATATCTGAAATATTAGATATGTAAGGGCACGTCGATGCAGTTATATGGATATAAGCAAAGCTTTTGGTAAGATAGATTTATTCTTGTTATTAAAAAAATTGGAAAACAGGATACTCGTCTTTACTTCTTCAACTATTTCAATCATATTTACTTATAGCCCAATCAAATGGGAAAATTTGGATGGAATAATTCAGAGTGGGCTGAAATTTTGGGAACGGACTTATTTTGTAGTAATTTTTAACATATTAAAAGTCCCCACCCGTACACGCCGGTGGAGGAGTGGGGGCAGAAAATAGGTTAAAAAATCGGTTTTTCGCAAAAAACTCGGAAAGTATTAATTTTACTGTAAAATATGTACACATGAAAATTATAGTTGATAAAAATTCGCACAATTTTGTTTTTTTAACTTCGTACGACCTATTGGAGCCGAGACAGATTTTTTTGAAATTTTGACATGTTTTGCGTCGCAACGGAAACACACGCGTTTTTTGCTAAAATTTCAAAAATGGTCATTCAGATCGCAAAATGTTGCAAATGAAAGTTGTAGAGAATTCGATTACGAACAATTTTCTTTTATTTTTCATTTCCATTCGATCAATATTGGCAGAGATATGAATTTTTAAACATCTTTATAGCGCGCCATCAGAACACCTGTTTCATAATAAAATCGATAAAAACTCAAAAACATAGATCGTACTCATGTATTGTATCTAATTAAAGTTAAAGAGAATCAAATTTTGAATATGTTGGTGTATATGTACAAAATCGTTTTGATAACGAGTAAATGGAGATAAAAGGAAAAGATGAATAATTGTCATTTTCAAGTGCATTTAGACAAATAGCTATTTTTTGATTGTCTTTAGGCAATAATGACGCTAAAAGTTCCTTGAAGAGAATTAAATTATCTGTAAAATGAGGTCCAAGTGACCTTCATATGATGAATGGTTCACGAGTTACAACTGTTTAAAGCTATGATAAAAAATTTCTTTCGTATTATAAATTAAGATTTTCCTGCAAGAACAGTGGATAATAATTTTTTAAAAATTGGTTTTCAGCTATTTTTATTAGTTTATATACATATATTCAATAGCATAGGTCGATCCCAAGTTACATTTTCTTTTAAAAAAATGTTTTTGAAAACTGTTTTTGCTCAGAAAAATTGAACCAATATTATTTTTTAATTCCTTTTTTGTATATATCATCGTTTCTTTTGACTTTACCACAAAATTTCATATGACCTAAATGAAAGCTTACAAAATTTCCTACAAAAAAACACTTTTTCGTGTATGATTTTCAATTTTTACAGGCAATTTTCGTCACATTTGAAGTACAAAAGTACATTTAGTAATATTTTTTCACTTTTTGAAGTAGCAGAAGTTATTCTGTGAGCATTTCTGAGTCGTTTCATATTGGACCCACATTTTTTAAAAAATGTTATGCACAGTTCTTGCAGGAAAATCTTAATTTATAATAAAAAAGAAATGTTTGCTCATAGCTTTAAACAAATGTAATTCGTAAATCATTCATCACATGAAGGTCACTTGGAACTCATTTTAGAGATAATTTAATTCTCTTCAAGGAACTTTTAGTGTCATTATTGCCTAAAGACCATCAACAAATAGCTATTTGTCTAAATGCACTTGAAAATTATAATTTTTCAAGTTTTTCCCTTTTATCTCCATTCACTCGTTATCAAAACGATTTTGTACATATACACCAACATATTCAAAACTTGATTCTCTTTAACTTTTATTAGATAGACTATATGCGTACGATCTATCGTTTTCTAGTTTTTATCGATTTTATCATGAAACAGGTGTTCTGATGGCGCGCCATAAAGATGTTTAAAAATTCATATCTCTGCCAATATTGATCGAATGGAAATGAAAATAAAAGGAGATTGTTCGTAATCGAATTCTCTAAACTTTCATTTCAAACATTTTGAGATCCGAATATGTTCAGGTCACATCAGTACGAAATAACATCTGCAGTACCCCGAGATTCTTATCTGGGACCGCTGCTTTTTCTTATAGTCATTAATGACCTGACTAATAATATAGAGTGTAATAATTCAATGTTTGAAGATGATCTTAAAATATTTAGGTGTTTCATCTACAACGTTGCAATATGATACCACCACTAGAAATCATCTTTGTTTATATATTTACAAATATGTTATATTGTTATACTCTAGGAAAGAAGGTACAGTTGTGTTTCCGTATAATATTAATTCAACCGAACTAACTCGATTCCATGAAGTAAATGATTGGGGTATTTTATTCGATAACAAAGTAAGTTTCAAATCTCACATACATCAACCGGTATCGAATTCTCTTAAGATGCTCAGTTTTACTATTAGAAACTGTAAATGTTATAATAATATTCATAGTCTCAAAATACTACATTTTGCATTTGTCAGAAGTAAATTAAAAAATGGATCCTCAGTTCCTCTCTATACCAGAACCATATAAATAGTATTGAATATATATAAATGAGATTTCTAAAATACCCAATTTATAAAGAAGACAAGGGGTACTCTATTGTGGGAATTGGCAATTCTGTACCATTAAATAGATATAGGATTTTGTCTCTAGGAACTAGGCGTATAATAATATCCATACAAATATTCAGTATAATTCACAATAACATTATTTCTGGCAGAGTTGCTTAGTACACTCTTAATTTCTATATTCCAAGAAAGGTGTCCCGCGTGTTTTTTTATGGATTTGACATGAGCTAATACGCTATATAAATCGTCTTTCCATGTTATTTATTAATTTCCAAACGGGCACGAGTGCCTAATTACAGTGAAATACAGCGTACATTTAAAGAACAATAACATACAAATGGAATTTAACATGCTAAGTAACTTAACATTTAAACGTATTAGGTATATATCTATAACCTAACCTAACCTATTCGGGCTTGCGTAACAGGATGATCAAAAATATTTTTAATCATTTTAATAAAAAACTTGATTGGCCATCATAACATAAACATAACAATAAGTGGAGCAAAATAAGTCGTTCTGCGTGTAGGAACAAATAATAGTTGTTGCAATCGGGTATTTCTAAGGGGAATATTAAAGTGAAATAGTAACAATAATTTAGAGTCATTAATAAAATGTTTTAATATTTTGTAATCAAACAACAAGATTGAAATACTGCGCCGATTATATAAAGTATTTATTTCGATTTCTGCACATAAGTGTTTAGTTCGGACAGTGTTATAGTCGGGTGGTCTATTATATTTTTTAAAATACAAAAATCTCAAAAACTTTTTTTCAACCTTTTCAACACTTTCAACATTCATATGCGGTTGTGAATGCCACAATATAGAACAGTATTCAAGTTTTGGCCTTACCAGTGCGTAATATAGTGTGGTAATTGCATTTAAGTTATTGAAATTATTAAATTCCCTAATAACATAACCCAGAGATTTATATGCCGATGAGATTATATTTTCAAAGTGTAATTTAAATGAGAATTTGGAACCAATTGTTACACCTAGATCTTTAAAGCTTCCAGAAATATATCCAGAAATATATGATTCATTCTATAGGAGTACATTATTGGTTGTTTATTGCGATTGAATATAATGGTATGACATTTTTCCATAATAAAGTCAAGCTTATTTAACTTGCTCCACTCATATGTGGCTTCTATATCAAGTTGTAATAACTCACAATCGTCTTGGGACTCGATTTCTTTATACAGTTTTAAGTCATCCGCAAACAATAGGCACTTAGAATTAGATATTGAGTCCGGCAAGTTGTTAATAAAATAAAGAAATAGCAACAGTCCCAGGTTAGAGCCTTGGGATATCCCTGAGTGAGCGCTGTATATATCAGAAAACATGCCATTATATTTAACAATATATTTCCGATCTTCTAAATATGAGACGATTAACTTAAGTACAGAGTTAGATACAGAATATATACATAATTTGCTAAGCAATACATCATGATCGAATTTATCGAAAATCTGTATATACTGCATCCACCTGAACCCCAACTTCAAAGCCTGGAGGATATGATGACTATAGGTAATTAGGTTAGTAAAAGTTGATCGTTTGGGAACAAAACCATGCTGGTTTTCACTGACAAATTTACTGAGATGATTCCATAAAAACTTATATAGTATTTGCTCGAGTACTTTAGCGGGTGCTTGAAGTACAGCTATGGGCCTATAATTTTGTACAATTGATTTATCACCTGATTTATGAATCGGACTTATTAGTGATGTTTTCCATATGGTGGTGAATGTATTATTTTTTAGGAGTAGGTTGTAAATATGTAAGAGTGGTTATGTGCAATAACGTAAATAATATATCTTCGGTCTGTGATATTTATGTGGATAATATTAAGCATTTTATTAGTTGTGTTAATTCAGGTCAATAAATTGCTTAATTCCATTTTTATCATTTATTAAAGATTCTTACGTATAATCCATCGCTAAATATACAATTTGCAAATGACTTGGATATATGAGAGTACTTATCAAAAACTTATTTATTTTAGAATGCGAAAAAGATACGTTATTTAAATTTTCTGTAAAACAAAACATACTTTGCAACCTAAAATTCATTACGAAAATGACGCAATTTAAATTCTTTTGTTCTTTATCACTTTTTCGGAGGCGAACGGAATGATACTCTTGGCAAGTTCTCGAGACATATCTGTGATGGCAAATAAAAATTATCATTCGGCCCTTAGTTCATCCGTTTCATTTAAAGTATCGAGTTTCAGATTAGCCTCTCGTAATTACGATTTATATTGCCGAATATTTTGCTCTGAAATTAAATAAGAGAGTAAGAGACAATTTTTTGTGTGTGTGTAAATAGAACGTATCTAAAATGCACTCTCGCAAAATTACGCACAATACAACTTTACAACAATTAAAAACATATAAATGATTCTTATCGGTTCCTGGCTTGGATCCAGTCAGACATCCACAGCGCGATGAGCTGAAACAGTTCAAAGGCAGCAGCTACTTAAGCAATCTCAGATAGATCATGTCGAAATAAATTTAAAAGATAGACAAAATATCACGATTCTATTTTCATGAGGAGCATATTTCAATGTGAAACACCCTCTTCATCCCCTTGTACTACGAAGCCTCCCCATAGAAAATTTCCAACATCTAGTGAAGTCAATTAACATCTGCTTTGATAGTCTTCAATTCTAGCCAATTTAATATTTTTTAACGCGCACTTTTTGTTGAAATCACGATAATTCGAACAAACATATATACGGGGTGACCCAGAAAGTACCTACCCCACTACTTTTTCTACAGTTTTAAAAATAAAATACTGAAATTTGGGAAATCAAATATAGGTATATTACCATTTGGTGGTAGAAAGAATACTTTCGGTATGGTCGGAAATAGCCTTTTTTATTTTAAATAGCGCCCTGTATGTGTAAGTAACTTTCCTCATGAAGTTGTAATTTCTTTTTCCAACGCTTTTTTCATATTTAAAATCGGATGAAAAATAACCTTGGAGATGGCATTTATTTGCTATATTTAAGTTGGCTTTGGAATTCAGGAACAAATTTAAAAAAATTCGAAGTAGACTTTGAATTTGAATGAAAGGATATTTTTCAGCAAATTAAATGTAAAATTGGCCTATTTTGTTCATTTGCTAGGATTTAAAAATGTTTTTCCCATTTTTCTATTTCATGTAAATTCAATTTGTGATAACTCCAATTTTTCAAATAGTACCCTGGGTATTTTATTTTTTTTATCAGATAGAGTGGTAAATTTGCTTTAGACTGGTTTTTCTCGATTAAAAATGGAATATAAATTTAAGAAAATATTAAGCTTTTTGTAGAAGCGTTTCGAATTGTGTCTACAGCTTGCAGTAAGCCATGACAAACGGATGAAAAATTGCACACAGCATCTGTCAAAACGTTATTGTTGAGTGAAATAGAGACGTATTTATTATTTGTAAATTTATAATTAGGTGCTTTATTTCAAATAAGATACGATTTACCATGCAATATACACAAAATGGAAAGGTAGATTTACTTTTAATTTACGGAGACTGTGAGAAAAATGCCCATGCGGTCGCACGTCTATGTTATGAAAGACATCCTGGTCTTCGTCAACCATACCGGCAGTATTTTAAAATTATAGAAGAATCATTCTGAAATGCATAAAATATTGAGGTCGCAGAGGACAGATTTGTAGTAAACGAAGAAATTGAGATAAATGTATTGGTTTGTTTCTACAAGAGAGCTGACAAAAGAGATAGATATTGGTCGTGGGACAGTAAGACGTATATTTAAAAAACATGGATTTAAATCTACAAATACCAATGGCGTCAAGAATTATACGAAAACGACGCATAGGAAACAAAAGATTGGTTTTTTGTAATTGGTTTGCTCAACACGTATGCTTAAACGATAGAATTTTATGAATCTCGTTTTACGAATAATCACATATATTATTGGTCTAAACAATATTGACACGAAATGTTTCAGGATAGATTTGAAGTGAATGTTTGAGCTGGAATATTCGGTACAAAAATTATTGGTCCCATACTATTCCAAGGACCACTAAGCGGCGCGCGTGTTACTTAAGCTTTTTGCAAAATGAAATAGAAAATGAACTGGATGAAATTTTCTTGGAAGATTTGTACTTCCAACAAGATGGAGCATCTCCGCATAATGTTGGTTTTGTGGGAAATTACCTTACTGGAAAGTTTAACAACCGGGTAATATCTACTAATGGAACTATTAGGTGGCCTGCTAGATCCCCAGACTTAACGCCACTTGATTTTTTTCTTTGGGGTTATATGAAGGACAAAATATTCTCAATGCCGTCTGCAACATTAGAAGAGCTCCAAAATAAAATTTTACTACATAACTCCAGTCATTTTATAAAGTGTTATGAGAGGAACTATTTGAAGAGTGAACAAATGTTCTGAAATGGGTGGGAGTCATTTTGAGCACCTTTTATAGGTTTGATATTTAGTTGTGTTGTATTGTTTTAATTATAATATTTATAAATTTAGTAAATTGCTGTCCAGATAGGTTTCATAACTTATAAATTGCTTTTGATTGTGTGAATTTTTGTTTTTTGCTAATGATTCAACAAAATTTTTGTTACATTTATCAATATAAATTTTCGCTAATTACAAATAACAAATAAATTTGTTCCTAATTCTAGAACTAGAAATAGCAAATATATGCCATTTCCAGCGTTATTTTTCATCCGATTTTAAATCTGGAAGCATTGGAAAGAGAAATTACAGAAGTGATTTTTTTACCACCAAATGGTCAAAATCTGGGAAATGATTTCCCAAATTTCAGAATTTTATTTTTAAAACTGTAGAAAAAAGTGGGGGGTCTGGGTCACTCGGTATATCATTGTGGATTCATTATGGTATTCCTTTCTTTTTCTTGCTGTTCATTCCCAGTCTGATCGATCATTTGCTAATTTGTTCATTATCCTCTCAGTTGTTGCCATCTTCGTGTAACATGGTCTTCCTATTTTTGATTTGTTGCTGTTCAGTATCAGCATATTCATCAGCAGTTCTGTTGGTACCTACAAGCACTTCGTTTAGCATCAGCTCTTTACGGTTGACCCCGTCGGTGATGATTTGTCCATGAGACATTTATTCTGTATTACTCCGGCTTTCTTCTTCCATTTTCTAAATTCAACGTTTCACTTGTCTGTATCTTCTCATATGCTCATTGTTATTCACTCTACCTAAAAAGAAATGAGCTATTAACAAAAATGCATATTGTTTAAGTTAATAGCAAATACCAATACAATTATTTTTTTCGTGAGTGAATACCAATACCAATATATTTATTTGCTGTTTAAAATAATACAATGTATTGCCATGCCCCGGCGCCGAGCCAATTCCCCAACCGCGGTGCGAAGCGCCGCGGTAAATGACGGGTTGGATGGGGCGAGGCTGGTTCAACTTAAAACTATGAAGCCTGAAGGTGCCTAAATCTAAAATACCCTAATAGACTCAGACACTAACATAAACATCCATCACCTTTCACACAAAAATAATGAATAAAACGGATGAATAACATTTAAAATTCCAAAAAGACGGATAAAAACAATAAAACTTAAACTAAAACTCGCGGAGTCGATTTTGATTGTTGAAACGGGTAGATACAGACAAACGACAAATACCCGTTTGAGGCAATGCAGGTGAGGGCAGCATCCCAGCCACTCAAAATGTGATTCAAAATGTTATGATTTTTTTGAAATTTTTGATAATTTTGATGATTTTATGGGAGGGGGTTTGAACAGAATTTAGAAGAAAACAACAAAAAATAAAAATAACAAATAGAAACAAAGAAAGGGATAGAAAGAGAATTAAAAATTTAAAGTTGAGAGTAAAAGAAGCTAAGAGTGCAAAAAGAAATTATGGGAAGAAGAAGGTTGGCTAAAGGGGTTGCCGGAAGATACGCAACGCCTGGTATGGTAGATTGTGTTTGATTCGGAAAGAGGCATTATGCGCTCTGATTTGTGTAATGTTTCTAGTAAGCGGACTATCACCCAGCTTAGTGCTATAAAATTTTTGTGAAATTTCTCTCCACTATTGACATTATGTCCTTACAACGTGCATACAAATCTCTGAGGGAGGTGTACCTGTCAGAATTTGATATGAGGCGCATGAACTTATGTTCCAAGACTTTAAGTTTTTTCATTGTCGTCACCGACGTGCTGCAACACACCGGCGCTGCGTATGTCATGGCCGGCCTGACCAGCATCGTGAGTGAGTGAGTGAGATGCTGAATAGTTTACTCGTGTCTCCGACATTCTTACTGGGGAAATGCCAGCGAATTATCTACAGCCACTCCCCCATCCCGTAGGATCAGTGATTATAGATTTCAGAATCCTGTGCCCTAAGTAGATGGAAAGGCCCCAGAATGACTGCCTTCTACAGGCAATTGACCTCCTAACTATTCGGCTGATAGGCTGACGTTTGGCCGGTTAAATCTGGGAGGAGCGTAGGCCTCATCCCACCGATTGTTACTCTTGACAGAATAGTCTGGGTATAGTGCTTGGAACTCACCACAGAGCTTAGATTTAGTCTGTTGTTCCTCCTCCTTCGAAACAAGGTTTATCTCAGCAAATGCCGAGAAGTCAATGCCATACATTATTACCTTGATTTAGTGGTCGTGGAGTACTATGTCGGGTTTATTTGCTTTAGTCTGATGGACATAAAACGAGTAGTTCCAATAATTTGGACACAGCAATGAGTCATTCCTTGAACGTAAAGCGACACTGATGTTCGGTTATCCCATACGAGTGATGTACATGATAATACAGCTGCATTCTGCTACAGATGTAGGCCGAAGTTGCATAAATCGTACAAGCGAAGATTAAATGCATTAATAATACTGGCGTTTGTCACCAGGGCTTACATTTGGTGTCAGGAACCTCCACACATATAACACGAGTGCGGCAGACTAATGTGTTAATAGCACCATCTTGGTAGGGCACAATGAATCCCTCAGTCTCTAAGTTTAGCCCAGCCGGCCGTAAAAAGGCGAATATCACTTTCTATGTTGTTATAAAACACGCCGTGCATAGGTTTGTCGACGCGCTGTCTAAACAGATTTCTCTGCTCCTCAGCTTTAGTTTGGGCTACCAGATGATTTGATGGAAGCTCAATGAATTATTGATTGTAGCACCTCGGCCTTCTCGCCTGTTACCGAATATAAAACCGAGGTCATCTGCGGTACTTCGTGCTGCTTGTAATAAAAGTGAGTCAACTCCTCAAGTTTCACCATCACTCAATAACCGTAAGAGTGGGCCGACCTCTTGAGGATGCTACACATAGCGTTACTCCACCATGCAAACACACCAGACTTAAGGTTCCTCCCCCTTCCCCCACCGTTGACATGGGAGGTATACTCGAGGAACGGACGATCTATGATGGATGCCCCTATGATTATGCATCATCTTGGCACAGTTCATCTACTATCCACTTAACTACTCCGATGAAGTAGAGCAGAATAGGACGGCAAGCGTGCCAGAGACGAAAATATAATAATGATAATAAACACCACAGAAATTAGACAACCCCCAATTTCAAAAGCCAGAGGCTTGTGCAGAAGGGGGTTACAAATTAAAAAACGCAGACATACAACCATTTTCTCCGACAGTGCCAGTGTCGGAGCCGGAATTCGAACCCGGTGGCGCGATACCCGTGTGACTAATCGCGATTGCCAACTCGCGCCTTAACCAACGCGGTTACCGGCCAGACGATGTTTGTACTTGCCAGCGGAGAGCGTCTGCAAGTTGTTTCCCGTCCTGGAAGTGTTGCTGTTTCACTCCCAGATACGTGTGGGTCTCTTAGACATTCATATAGAGCTTCACATCTTCAGACAATTTCCTGCTTCGTTCTCTCGTGAAATGGAGGACTGCGCACTCGTCCAATCCGAATTTCACGCCGATGACCCGCGTATACTGCAAGAATTTTGGGGCTAGAATTCTCCGTAGGTATAAAGTTTTAAGTCATCCATTTAGAATAAATTAGTGCCTCAATGAATTGAAGCAATGATGGCGCATGAAATGCAGTGTCAAATATCTTAGGGTAATCGATCTACACCATTGATAGATGACGCTTGTGTTGCGTAATATATAGATGTCTATCAACAGGTTCTCTTTGCAGGCCACCACACCTTTCTTACCACCGTGCTGTTCGTGTATCTGTCGTAAGACCGGCACAACCGACTTTAATGTTCTGGCATACAACATATATGTAAACGGCTTGCAGCAGGATTTGAACCAAATGTTCAATTTGTAGTTCTTTGGGGTGCAACAATTTTCCCAAATCAGTGCAGGATCTGCTGCCCCTCGCTAAACAATAAAATTGGAAACTCTAACCAGGCGGTCCGTGGAAGGAAATTTCTTGCCCCTCCAGTTGTTGCCATTTGGACCCGGAACAGCGACGTTATTAGTATCACGCTTATCCGACTTCTTCAACACTAATAGCCTGGTACATTTCGTCTTGTCCTTCTAAAGTCTATAACAAAAGGCCTCAAAATATATTATCGCTGGAGTATTGCTGTCAAATGGGCTTGTACTCCCGTAGATTCCTTTCTAGGAGGCTTCGGTATACTCAACATACAGCATATTTTCGACAACACGCTGTTCCTCTTGGAATAGATAGGGCTTTATTTGAAGCAGGGGATTTTGTTCCATGCCCGTGCTCGCCTGACCAATAATTTTTTAATGGCCATAAAAGGTTGAATTATATTAAGACTATACTGCTTGATCTACAGCGCTGCGCGATTTAAAGTATGGATTGTCGTCTTAGCCCAGAAAGTATACGCCGGGTTTTCAGTGTAAATGATTTAACTGGCTTCAAATATTCCAGCACACTCCGGATTCGAGACACGTGCTATGTCACCGATTTAATTTTTGCCTCAATTTTGTGTACACACTACTTACACTTCTTAACCTTGTCCAACACGTTTCTGATATGCTATTGGGGAATGAGTTGTCTAACAACAGCGTACACGACATTTTTGATCTGCCATACGATGGCATCTACTGAAATATTTTTAAAATTGTGCCACTTTGAAAGGCCAAAATTTGTTGCTGTCTCAGTAAATTAGAATTCCGTTTTTTCTTCTCTTGGCATATCAAAAATTATGTTAAAAAGTTTGCCGATAGTAGATAAATATTCACATATATGAAAAAATATTAACACATAAGTTTGTACATTTATAATATTGGTTTACATTGATTCAGCTAACTTTATTTAGATAACAGTTTTTCCCCAGCCGGAGGCTGACAGCTTTTCGGTTGTGCATATTTGTTTACAACAAAACATAAAGTAGCTTTGTTGCGTTTCATTTCAAACGTAAAAGCTTTTGCTTTCGACATTTGTAAACATGTTTATCTTTTGTTTTCCACTAAACAAGTTATTTATTAAAATATAATATAATTCCTCAGTGTTAACAAAATTATCAATTTTAATCAAATATGAAAATATTACCCCATGTTATTTATAATTTGTTTATCGAAAATCTGTTTCTAATCAACTATACAAAAGAAATGTGTTTATTTTGCTTCCACTTGCATTACTTAGCTAGTAAAAACGTTAGGTAACTAGAAAACCCACATGATTCAAGTCGACTAGCAGCTTTAGCATTGAATGTTTCCCATTCCTAAATTATTCGCGTATTAAAAGGAAACAAAATGCATCCTTATATAGTTTTTGATGTATTGACCATGTCGAACGTGTATGAAAGTCTGTACCAATATAGTGAATAATTTCGTTTAATAAATTGGTGAAAGGGGCAGTGTTATGTTAAAACAGCATAATGGCCCCAGAAACAAGGGTGACACAAACTGAGACTGTAATAAATTTTAATTCAGTAGATTGTGCAGAGTGAAACCGAAGAACTGAAATGAGAAATATCAAAGCTCAAGAATAAAGTAGTAATGTTACGAGAGAGTAATATAGAAATAGTGGATGTGTTAACAAATAATGCTAAATCGTCACTAATAAATAATAATAAAGATTTAAAAAATAAACCCAAAGCAACAGTAGCTAATAAAAAATGGGAGAATGATATCGGCAAAAAAACAACTGAATTCGAAAAAACAAATGGTATGAAAAAGAATGACATGGAAAAAATGAGGATGAGTACTCACAGAATTTGTCTAATAAAGGAGACCATACACTAGCCGACGGAAATTGGGAATACCCCAAAAGAAAAAGGCGAAATTTTGCTCGTACAATTTATGGAAAAGCTGCAGATAACTCAACTTCTAAAGAGATGGCTAAGTGTGCTTCTAGGTTGACGAGGAAATAGAGAAGTCAACCTTCAATTTTTTTTGCAGTAAGTCGGATTGGGATGGGGTTTTTTGCATTCGCTTTGGTAACTCGTCTAGAAACTTTGTGCCATATTTTGGTGTAGTACTTTTTGAAATTACATTGCTGCATCAAAAGGTTCGTTCTTAAAAGTGCATCTTTTCAAGTGATGAAGAAAAAATTCATATCTTCCACAAAAAACACCCGAATTATACGAATTTCAGTGCCCGGGAGTTTTGTGAGTCGCTAGACCTGAATATGATGTCCAAGTGAGCCCCATATGAACCTAGAGGCCAGGACGGCACCGGGAACGTCATCACCTGGAGTTCTCTGTAAACTCATATAAAATCGATCTAAACTCGTTATCCGAGGGTTTTTCGGGTCGTTTGTCCCAAATCTGACATCGGCAATCACCCCCGGAGGACCTGGGGTGCATGGCTAATAACGTCATCTACTGGAGTTTTACTAAAATTACTTATCAAATCAATTGAAACTAGTTACCCCGGGGTTTTTCGGGTCGATCGTCTCGAATTTGACATCGGCAACCTCTTTTAAAATAAGAAAGTTTCAAGTAATGACTAATAACTAAGACGAAATTCTTATACAAAGTGGGCATATCCTCTCTTTTTCAATGAACTTACTTTATCACCAGAGTTGGAATAGTTGATTCAATTGAAACTATTCGAGGTATGGGGAAAATGAAAGTTATGGGTACAAATATATGCAGGCACAATTTCAAAAATATCTGAACTTTATATTTCTTTTTACAAATATTATATTATTATATTTTAAATTCCCTTCTTTAGCACAGGGTTTAATTTATAATCTGTAGAAAGGTTCTCCCAAGCATCAATGTATTTACAAACCACCCATTCCTGGTATCCATTATTCCAGAAAATAAATAAAATTAATAAGAGAACATATATCTGCCCTTTCATTAACTTTTTTGACAAATAAATACAGCGGTGAAATAACTGGACGCTATAATGAAAAACACATGCACGGTTTCATAGTATTTCAGTAAAACTCCAGGAAATGACGTTATTAACCAGATCGCGCACATCAGGTCCTCCGGAGGAGGTTGCCGCTGTCAAATTCGAGACGAGCGACTCCCAAGTAACAAGATTCGATCGATTTTCCATGAGTTTACAGAGAACACCAGGTGTTGACGTTCCTGGTACCGTCCTGACATCCAGGTGCACGGGGGGACTCATTTAGACAGCATATTCAGATCCACCGACTCAAAAAAATCCCCAGGTACTGAAATTCGTACGATTTGAGTATTTTTTCTGAAAGATGAGTTTTTTCTTCATCGCTTGAAAAGATGCACTTATAAGAATGCACTTTTCGATGCAGCAATGCAATTTCAAAAAAGTACATGACCAAAATATGGCACAAACATAATATTTCAGCCGCAAACTTCTCTATAAAATCCTTATGTTACTATAAGAAACATAACCAGACTGCAACCAACAGCTACTCTCCGGGCTATGTGCCCCGCCGAGCGCTGAATTACGAGTTACAAGCCTGGCGCGTTAAGTGTAATAATTACATATTGTCAAACAGAACGCAAATGCTTCGATTGCAACACGAGAGCTCTTTTAAGTTGGTATTAGTCTTTCGACCCGTGTTTGTTGCAATCGAATGTAAAGAAATGTAAAGAAAATCTTAATCCTAGGTTGTTTACAAAAAAATATTATATCACTGAATTCCTTCCAAAAAGGATATAAATTCTTACGCTAAAATATAGAGAGTCCCATTTAAACAATTATCGATGACGTCACAGATATATGAAAAGTGTCGAATTTCTTTTTTTACTACAGCTATATATATATATATATATATATATATATATATATATATATATATACAGTGTGTCCAAAAAGAAACGCATAAAATTCATAACTTTTCTGTTTCTGATTCTCAAAAATAAAAAAAAACACCTCAAGTAGTAATATCATATATATATATATATATATATATATATGATATTACTATATATATATATATGATATTACTATATATATATATATATATATATATATATATATACATCTTTCTATCAATTCTGAACCATTAGACAATTCATACAATCCTGAACCAGCTATTTATAGAAGAGATAGACAAAAAATATTTGTTTATATTGGAGTATATAGGGGGTCGGATAACCTATTCTGTAAAATATACTTTGATATTTTTATAACTAAATATAGGTGTATATCTACACACTAATGACATCATCCTGAACCAATACGTTAATATGACAAAGCTGAACCATTTTATACAGTAATATATAGCTGAATGTTACATCCTGAACCACTTCAATGTTGCCATATTTAAATACTATAGGATAGCTACCTGCTACGTTTGTATTGCCAAGGGTCATAAAATACTCGGACTTCTCGCATATGCTTCTTACGCACAAATGAAATTCTATATTTTTCAAGTGTAAGTATCTTTCTGAAAGAAAGGGGATAAATTTTAGGTATTTAAATTGTAAAAGGCTAGAATAAATACAGTTTATTTTTAATTTTTGCTGTTTAAAATTATATATATATATATATATATTTAAATATACAGGGTGTCGTAATTACGTGCAAAAAATTTAGCTGTAGATTGCCTGTCGAAAATTTAGACCGGGTTCTTCGTATAAAACTTTTCAAAACAACCTTTTCCTGTCCAGCTACACTCCCTTAAAGGGGTGTTCCAAAAAAAAGGTTTTTAATTTATATCTCAAAATAACGTAATCGGAAAAAGACGAAATTTGGCACATCTCTGTTACTCATCAAAGGGCATCTAACGAAATCATGTCATCCACCTAGCATGTACACAAAGGGGTGAAATTTACTACCCTTTTGGAAATTTTGTAAATATCTTTGTGCCTACTCTTTTCTTAAGTTAAAAAAAATAGCTAAACATTATGATTAATTTAGAAACTTTTTCATCTCTTCAAAGAAATTCGTAAAATCGACCATTTTTTACAAAAAAATTAAATTACATCTGCCAAAGTGATCAATCAAAAGCTATGAGCAAAATTATATTAGTGTAAAATACTAAAAGTAGGCTGGTGTCAAATTATAATCTGACAATATTACGTTGTTTCTTGCCTTTGAAATAATAAGATAATCATTTCTTATTACTTAATACTAGTATTTTTCTAACCAGATTTTAAAATGCATAGTTCTAGTAATGAGGAATAATATGCAGACATACATTTAATTTATGGTGAATGTAAAGGAAATGCTTCAGCGGCAAAAGAACGATATCGTCGTAAGTTCTCTACACGTACTGTGTCAAACGTTCGTACTTTTTCTAATATTCACTTGAGGTTAAAAAAAAGGAGGTGTTTTAAAACACACATATTAAATACATTATTTTGGTGAACATCCTGAATGTAGTATTAGACTGGCTGCTCATCAATTCCACACAACAAAAACATCAGTATGGAGGATTTTGAAAATATGAAAATGCAAGGACTTTACCCTTATCATTTACAGAGAATACAAGAGCTGTTCCCTCGTGACTTTCCAGTAAGACTTGATTTTTGTAGAATTATACTTAGAAGCCATTACATTTTACAGTACTATTCACAGATGAATGCTGCTTTACTCGACGTGGAGATTTAAATATTCGTAACTAGCATTTATGGAGGGACGATAATCCTCACGCTGTTGTAAATGGAGGATGTCAATACAACTTTTCAATAAATATTTGGGCCGGAATTGTAGACAATAAATTAATAGGGCCTTTTGAGTTACCAAACAGATTAAATGGTCCAGCTTATTTAAACTTTTTATAAAATGACCTGTATAAACTTATAGACGATTTACCTCTTGGATTACGTCAAACACTTTGGTTTATGCAGAATGGTGCGCCACCTCATTATTCTTTAGACGTTCAAGAGTGGCTACCCTCAACATTTCGAAATCGATGGATTGGCAGGGGACGAGAAGCCACAATTAAATGGCCCCTCGGTCCCCAGATATGAATGCACTGGACTTTTACTTTTGTGGCCACTTGAAAAATGTTGTTTACTCGACACCTGTCCCTAGCATCGAAGTTTTAAGAGAGAAAATTTTTACTGCTGCCAATAAAGTTCGAAACTCCATATGTTTTACATATAGAAGGCAGGTATGGCAATTTTAGGAAACGGTTGCAAACGTGTATTCAAGTTGGAGGTCGTCATTTTGAACAAATGCTTTAATATCTAAAAACAACAATCGTTGTCTTCATGTTTAAATTTTTTTACTGTCTAAATTCATCTTTTTTTCCGATTACGCTATTTTGAGATAGAAATTAAAAACCGTTTATGGCACGCTCCTTTAAGGTATTGTTGCTGGACAGAAAAGAGTTATTTTATACGGAGAACCCGTCTTAATTTTCGACAGAGAATCTACAGTTAAATTTTTTGCATGTTATTTCCAAACATCCTGTATATGTATATATACATTTACTTTTAAAAAGTTTAAAGAGTATGCATTAGAAGTTGTTTTCAGATATATGGGAGGTTCCCCTAATAATCATCACTTTTTTGTAACAATTCCCTTAATATTTCTATCTTAATTTTTCATTCTATATTTAACTGTATTATTTTCCGTTCTGGTTTAAAAGGAAGTTTCACTTCTGAATGACTTTTGATTATGCCTAAGGTTGACTTTTTTAGAGAGAACCAAACAATGATAAAAAAAATTAAAGAGTCAAATTTTAAACGTCAATATTTTGAAAACGGATATAATGGAGTGGATATATCCAAATTATTGCTGTATGTGGAATTGTGGTATTGTCTGGAAAGTTGAAAAAATAGTTCAGATAGATACAAGTTGTAGAATAACATACAATGCCCAACCTAAGGAACATATTTTTTTAAATAATTTATTTTTTGAATCATGTTTTATTCTTTTTATTTATTCATTTATTTAATTGCGATATCCGACAGGGGCAGTGCTCGGTTATAGGATGAAGAGAGGAATATCACAATCACGAATGAATTGGAATAAAAATACATGTTAAGCATAAACAAAATTAAATATAATATTTTTAGTCGCAAACTCTTCTATAAAATCCTTATTTTACTATAAGGAACGTAACCATACTGCAACCAACAGCTACTCTCCGGGCTATGTGCCCCGCCGAGCGCTGAATCACAAGTTACAAGTCTGGTGCGTTAAGTGTAATAATTGCATATTACCATCAAAACGCTAATGCTTCGATTGCAACAAACACCAGCCGAAAGACTGATCCTATTTAAAGGAGCTCTCTTGCCAGCCGTCACACACCACTTGCAGACTGCAGTTTCGAGCTGTTGGCTCTCGTCAGTGCAAGGTAGGCATGTGACGACTGACACGAGGATCCTTTGACTATTTGGTAACATCCCGGTATTTTTACAATAGCGACATGTAAAACAGTCAGCGTCTAAAAAGTAGACTATTGAAATTTTAGGTCAAAATGTCAATTTATTTAGTTGTGTATTTCTTACTTTTAGCCTCAATCCTTGCTATAAATTCACATTAAAATTTGTCAGAAAGAAAAATGGTATAGCATTATTTAAAGCCTTTTTGCATTGTAGGGGGATTAGAGAATATATGAAACAAGTCCCAAATATTCATAAATATTCTTTTAAGTGAGCAATGAGAAATGAAATATTTAATTCTTAATTTTAAGTAATATACCTAAAAACTTACATTGTGCCTAAAAATATACCGATTATGAAAATCAAATACATTTTAAGGCAGTATTAAAAGATTATTTTTGTTTGATAGTGTATCTGTGAAGTATCCCGCATTAAATTATTCTTTAAAATATATTTTAGCTAGAACATAAAACGGATAGGTTATCGTCCGTCCAGGTGCAAAAATAGTATCGCCGAGCTTACTAAATTAATTTTTAATTTGAGGAGTTATCTTCATTTTGAAAAACTTAAACTATAAATAATTCTTTCAATATTCAAAGAATGGGATGCTGTTAGCTTAGCACAATTTATTTTTTTAATATTTGCACGCTAATAAATTACTCTTTATAGATATACAGTATGTTACAAAAATAGCTATCACTAGGAATATTTACATATAACATATTACATAAACACCAGACAATATTATATTTCTACATACAAAGCAAAAAATTACAGAAAGTTCTCTTATTTTTAACAATCACACATATTCTGTTAAAATAGCAACGGAAACATTGTTCTATGCATTTGGGTCCGAAAAACGAAATACAAATTCTCTAGTTTTAACCCTAATTTTATCCAAGTTTTTTTAAAACAAATATACGGGTCAAATTTAGCCTTCACATACTTCTTTGCAACAATGTTTGTTACCTGTACTTACTTTACCTACATTTCAAATTATTTGACTAAAATAATACTGGAATCTCCAGCATTTATTTAAAATGTATAGATACGGGAAGAATAAAAAAAAGTGAAAAGTAACCTGTACACGGGTTTACCGTTTGAATCCTACCTAATTTCTCACTGTTTATCCTTTCATTCCAAGACGCCTCTTAGAAGTAAGGGTAGGTAATGATCATTACAACTATTTACATAAGTCGTTTCTGGACTGAGAAAAACCATACTGAGACCATGAAACAATAACATAACATAGTTCACTAATTCACTTTCTCAAAAGAACAAATATACTTGTGTTATATATTTTCAGTAAGTCTACAACTACTATTTCAGGAAGTATAAAATCATTTTTATTTGGTTGCGTAACAGATGCCTAACTTTTTCATGTATATTGGATGAAATTAAATTGATTATACATTAATTGTGGCAAATAAATCCTAAAATGTGTAAAAACTAGAAATAGAAAAGTATAAATTTGTCTTTTTATTTCGTCTCATACCATCAAAATATTCCAACCGGTTATAATACAAAGATGCGCACTGTAAAACTCTAAATAAATACCCTCACCATATTACATTTCAATATAAGTTTAACGATAGCTAGCAACAATTTATTTCTTGAATCACGTTTTTCCTCCTTTTTCTTTATTTATTAACGATATTTTTACAATTACAAAATTTCAATCACAAATTGAATTAGATTACAAATATATGTTAAATATAAATAAAATTTTACACGTAGGATAGTTATGTTATAATTTGTATATGATAACATTTTTGGAAAGAGGGTGAAACAAATGTCAAGTGCCGCACATGTTTCCCATAGACCATTTAGGTATTTAAATTTTAAAGAGCCTGGGTGGTCGAGCGGCCGACAGCGAAGACTTGACTTTAATTTATTATTGTGAATTTAAAAGACTTTATTCTACTTTGAGCATATACTAATGCACAAATAACATTAATAAAAATGGCATTTATTTACCGCTCTTACAATATTTAATATTTAAGAAGTGGTAAAATTTTTTGTTTCGTTCGGCATTAAGGTTTCAAATGGTAGCTGTTATAGTTTCATAGTAGAATAGAGTAAGACGATAAGATAAAACAAAAGTCAATGGTTAAAGTGCTGTTCTTTGTTACACATGTTACCCATAAACAAAACAAAATTAGGGTATTTAAATATTAAAGGGACACAATATATAACACTGTGTGGTCCACTAGAGTCCGGCGCCAAATCTGAGACACCCATATATTGTAATATTTGTATGATCTAGTTTTATTTATATAACAAATGAACCAACGGTTAGTAGAAGACTTACATTAATTTACTATTGTTGATTTAAAAATCATTCATTGTATTTTGAGCATTCCAGTCACTTGTACTTAATAAAAAATTTTATATCGGTGTTTCGATTTTATTTTAAATTACATTGGATTAAACCGATATTTAACAACTCTTAATATTTATCTTATGGTTTTGGTATTTTTGGCGTAAACTGATGCGTAAATAGTATTAATAAAAATATATATAATTATTTACCGCTTTTCTAATATTTAGTATACAGCGTGTGTATTGAAACATGACCGTAAGTCTTAAAAAAATATTTTCGGAATTGATGCTGAAATATAATTCTTTTTGGTATTTTTGGCATAAACTAATACGTAAATAATATTAACCAAAATAACAATTATTTATTGCTTTTACAAAATTCAGTATATTTAGGAAGTGGTAATTTTTTCTTCGCATGGCATTAAGGTTTAAAATGGAAGTTGTTATAACAGTAAAATGTATCTGTATGAAAAAGTATAATTGCACTGTTTATATCCTTGATTTGGCAGGATTAGAGAATATATATGAAACAGGATGCAAATTTTAACACAATATAGGTACTAATAATAATTTATCTCAATTTATTAACACAGTACAGAACAGAAGTCTTTTTGTGGAAAGCTCCTTGTAGAAGCTTGAATACGAAAAATATTTCAGTTATTGATAAATATTCTTTTAAGCGAGCAGTCATACGTGATTCTTGGTATGTATAAATTATATGCTTAGATAAAATAGTATTGTGCGTAATAATATGCTAATTATAAAAATTCAACTAGTGTTAAAATATTTTTCTTTTAAAGTGGTTAGTATCAAGCACTCATTTATTAGTGTATTTAGTGGTTCCTAGGTTCTTGACCGGGCACATGCAAAAACAATAATGTCACTGAGTTTATTTATTTAATATTATATAATTTGATAAGTTACCTTTATTTAAAACATAAACTATAAATAATTCTTTCAATATTGGAAAAATGAGATCATAACCTCTCGCGCATTGCTGTAAGCTAGCACTTTTTAAAATTATTTTATATTAGGTATACAGTATGTTAGAAGAATAGCTAACATTAGGATTATTTACGTATAACATATCATATAAACACCAGATATATTTCTTCGACCAGGAAATAAAATATATGCAAGGCGGAAAATTACAAAAAGTTAGTACTTAAAGCATTTACTAATTGATCTACGTGATTTTATATCATAAAACTTCTGTTTAAACACAGCAACATAAGTATTCTTCGATACATATTGGGCATTGTACATTGTTATAGAGCAATGAAACAATATTAATTGTTACGGGTCTCTAAATTCAGAAAATGTATTTTATTAAATATGAATTTTTAGTATAATGAGGACAATTTAATTTGAAATTAGGAGAAAGATATTTATATAAGCAATTTTCACGTTATTAATTGCCTCTATACAGGTTGATTCACATAAAACTCCCCAGGCAGTTTCCGTATTAAAATGTTGTCAATGGCAGTGGCGTCCGCGACGAAAAGAAAATTCTTGATGACTGGAACTTTGAAAGTATAATATTAAAGTTTGTTTAATTCTAAGTACTTTTTGCAGTATACACTTTCTATTAAAACCAGTGGTTTTGGAGATAAATCAAAAAAAATTATTCAGTTCAATATTTTTTAACAAGCAAAAAAATTTAAATTCACTCAAGAGCGGGCGCTACATACAATAAGTACTTAGTTTAAAGTGATTCGCCATCTTTTAAATGATTATACAAAGATGGCGTTGAAGTGCAAAATTATTTTCCGATAGCTGGAACATTGAAACAGTACACACGATAAAGAACCAAATAATATATATATAATTTTATAATGACGTTTTTTAAAAAGACCAATGTCTTTCAAATTATCTAATATTTCCTATTTTTTTATTTTTTAAAGTATAATTTTCATTACCACCTGTATTGTTTTCTTAATTCTATAAACTAGTAGTCCTAAGTCTAATTTAATAATATACAGTACTTGACTGTATATTATTAACAACATACTTGTTGCGTAGTAATTTATTTTGAGGTTTGTTCACATATAATCAATTTTTAAGTTTTTGAATGCGTTTGTTATTACAAGATAATTCAGAAATGGTTGTGTACATCAACGAAGACAAATTAATCATGATTTTGATCTACGGAGAATGTAGAAAAAATTCCCATGAAGCGGAAAGGTTACTCCATTTGCATTTTCCCAATTTGCCTAAGCCAGACCATAAAATCTTTATTTCTTTAACCAATAATTTGAAAAATTACGGAAGTTCTAAAAAGTTAAAGTATAATAAACAGTTGACGGCTACAAATGCTGCAAATACTGCTTTAGTAATTGACAATATTGTAAATAATCCAAATATATCTTTACGGAAATTATCGTCTGAAACAAATATTTCCTACTCCACTTGTCAAATAATTTTAAAGAAAAATAAGTACCGTCCGTATAAAGTTCATTATGTTCATCATTTATGTCCTGGTGATTTTCAGCGTTTCATGAATTTTATTGCTGAATTGTCAGTATTACATAATAAAAATCCAAATTATTTGAAAAATGTGTCGTGGAGCGATGAGAGCCGCTTCCATAGTAATGGGCTTGTGACTATACAGACCACTCGGAATTGGTCTCAAAATAATCCGAGATAGATACGAAGAACCAAAAATTAAACACTTTTTAAAGTAAATTTATGGTGTGGAGTATTGAACAGATACATAGTCAGACCTTATCTATTTCGTGAAACGTTAAATTGTGGTAGATATCGGAGGTTCTTGCAAGAGGAGCTGCCAAATTTATTAAGAAACATTCCTCATGATGGGCACATAATCTGGTTTTATCAAGACGGGGCACCGGCACATAATTTAAGAATAACATTTAGACACTTACAACGAACATATCCTAGAAGATGGATAGGAACTAATGGAGTAATCAGGTGGCCAATACGATCACGTGACTTAACTGCATTAGATATTTTCTTATGGAGACATCTAAAAAATTTAGTTTGCACCGAACCAATCGATGATATGGCAGACCCATACAACAAAATATATATGCGAGTGTTATTACAGTAGATCGTTATTGAAAGCAATGGTTTAACATGTGTATCCATAAAAGAAGAAACAGTTTTAAACATTTACTTTAAAAGTAAATACATACATATGTACATATTTTATTGAAAAGTCAAAACAAATTATTAAAAAAACTTATTTGACTTTATATTATGTCGATTTATCTCGAAAATCACTGATTTTAACAGAAAAGTGTATGCTACAAAAAGTACTTAGTATTAAAGAAACTTTAATATTATACTTTCAAAGTCCCACTCATCGAAAATTTTCTTTCCGGCATCGCGTCGCGACGTAGCGGACGCCACTGTCATTGGCAACATTTGAACGACAAAATAAAGCCACCAAAAATATGTAACGACTGGCCTTTACAGAAATTTAATACCTTTTTTCGTTATTATGGAAACTGCCTGGGGAGTTTTATGTGAATCACCCTGTATACTTAAGTCAATTTAACGTCATATTACATAGCACACAAATTTGTGGTAAACTATTCAAAAGTAACAAATGCCAAACATCTCATAATAGTAAAGCATATTTTTCACAATAATTAATATCTTAAAATACATATACATTTAGAAAATTATAGAAGCCAAATTTCGTAGAAAATATGAAAATGAATATGAAAAACCCATTAATATATTGCTAAATTATCAACTGGACCATTTTCCGTTGTTGGCCTTATATTAGACCTTATAAAAATGTAAAGATCTCTAGTATTTCAATTTTGGGTATAAATTATTTTTAAAGAATTGATGGATATAAAAGAAGAAAACTTCACACCTATATACCTTACGGAAATAAGACTAATAATTATTATAATTATTTACTTAAATCATTCTTGGACTGAGAAAAATAATTCTGAGATTATCAGGATAACATAAGGTTGTAGTTTATGAATTTTTTCAAACGGATGAATATATTTGTGTCGTATAATCTCAGTAACTCAATTCTTGATCAAATAGAAATTTATAAAGCTTTTTATTTTGTATTTTTTATGTCGTCTGATCTTTTAGGAAGTTTAAAATAATTTTTATTTGGTCTCGTAACAGATTTATAATTTTTTAGGATTACATTGCATTGAATTAAATTAATTACATTAAATGTCGCAAGTTCCAATAAATCCCAAATCATCGAAATGCTACAAATAAAAATAATATAATGCTTTGGATTTTTATTTTGTCTCATATCCTATAAAAATATTCCAACAGGTTACATAGATACGCATGGTAAAACTATAAATAAAATTTCTCAACGTATTGCATCCTAGTATAGGTTTAAAGATACCAAAACATTGTTATAAGTACAAAGATATTAATACACTATTGCCAAACCTCTTGGTTCAGGTTAGTAAGGAAGACATGAATGGCAATATACTGTATATAAAACAGCGCCACCCGCTAATGCAGCCAAACACTGAACTAAAAAACACATCTTCCTAACTAACCTGAACCACCATTAATTAGTCTGTAACTAATTCTCCCGCGCATTTTTTCCCGCCAAATATATATCTTAAGAAAGAATCCGATCCTAAGTTTGTCAACGAACGTTTCAGTTATCTACGTGAGATACCACTAAATAAAAAAGAAAGGAAAACGAACCTGAACCACATATATGGTTCAGGTCCGTCCGGCTGGTTCAGGATTGTGCTTACAAATTACTATTTCTGGTTCAGAATCATACCATTGCTCTATATATATATATATATATATATATATATATGATATTACTACTTTTTGGACACACTGTATATACACATATCCATACATTTACGGAGGAATTATAACTTTTTATTAGGTAACTGTGTATTATTTACATAAAAAATAAGAAGCATCCTTCAACATTATTTTAATAACGAAAAGAACTCTTCATTCTGTTATAAAATTGGACTAACAATATCATAATATGAAAGGTCTTCTCAGGCCCTATTCGTTTCGGTTAATTTCATCTATCCAGGGTCTATTTTATGTGTGAACCCTTAAAGCCGTCTGCTATGCGTCACTTTTAGACCAATGCGAGGGTTTTCGGGAGGAATTTGTATCTTTGTGTCAGTAGGGAATAGTAAAATAAATGATCTCTTACCAAATCATTATGCTAGTATGCCGAATGAAAAAATACACTTCACTACATAAGTATAAGTTAACATCTGAGTGTTAACTTTATTTCTAATAAATTAACGTGGGCATATCCAAGAGAGAGAGATCCGATAAGGAAATATTTATTATTTTTGGCCATAACTTCTCTTTAATACATATATTGGTTAAAAAAGTGTAAGGCTATCTAAGTATAACTATGACAGGTGCAGTTATATGAATTGTCACTCAATAATTGCAGTTGTTTGCAAAATTAGTTAATTTAAATTAAAAATAGTGCCAATTTTCATATCTTGCAGTTTTAAATTAACTAATTTTGCGAACAACTAAAATTATTGATTGAAAATGCATGTCACTACACCTGTCATAGTTCTAGTTAGGCAGTCTTATAATTTTTAGTTTACCATATACGTAGTATATCAGGAAAGTATGGTGATCGTACAAAAATTCGATTTTGAATTTTTGATGGATTTACACGTTTTCAAGTCCCCTGAACCCGAAAAAGCGGTTTTTAAAAAATGTCTCTCTGCTTCCTGTGGTCGCACCTACAGCTCAAAGTACTGGATAGATTTTGTTCAAATCTTACATATGTATACAAGAAGGCCACACCTCGAGGAGAAATCGCAAAATTGATACTAACTCAAATGTGTGGGGAGTAAACCCCTAAGAACAGGAAAAAAAATAGAGAATGATTTTTTCTCTAACACGGCTCCAACGATTTTGATTGAATTTGACACATAAATACTTCCTTAGTACCAGCATAATATGGCATAACCAGTTGCTCCCAGAAAATGTAGGGAGGGGTAAGCTTTAAAGAATTTCCTAATTTTTATAGTTAAAACGGCTATAACGATTTTGATCAAATTTAACATGTGGTTACTTCCTTACTTAATTTAATATTTTTTTAATTTCAAAATGTAAAAAGAGACTAAAAAAACTGTACCTGGTTTCGAACCCTCAATCTCAGTATTGCAAGGCAAAATCGTTAACACCGGGCCATCGTGCTCTAAAGCCTCGAGCGGTAAAGTGATTAGAAAACATTATTTATGCATTAAGTAAATCACAACTCTTTTATTCAATATGGAATTACCTACTTTCTGCATATTGGTATCTCAATCTGATCACGCAAATTAAATATACTAGTTAGACAAATACTTATGGAAAATTTGTATCAGACCGATTTTTTAACCAATATATGTATTTAAAAAAAAGTTATGCCAAAAAAATAATAAATATTTCCTTATTAGATCTCTCTTGGACATACCCCTTAACTGATCGTATTTGACATATTTTTTTTTATAGTTTTGTAAGAACGGACTGGATAAAAAAACTTGCTAGTCTGCTAAATTATGTTTTTCTTTCATTTCCGCAGATGAAGAATATATACGGAGTGAGCTAATAGAGCGTGAAGGGTTCAAACGCACGGATTTCGTGGAAAACCAAGAGTGACATAAGATTGGTTTTAAATTTATAGGTAACAAGCCACAAGTTTGTCGAAAAGTTTTATTTCAAATTTAATTTAGAAACCAAGACTTTGTATGTTAGTTTGTTCAATTTGAGTCAAAATGTGAGTTGAAGACCCGTCCAATGTCAGCGAAAGGTATGAGATGCTCCTCCAATCTAGCTTTCTAGAAAATTTCTGTGTAAATAATTTTTAACCGAAACTATAATGTAAATAGGCGTCCCACTGCGCGTAAAAAACATGTATTGTTGAGTAGCGCGAAGTATCTCAAATTCAGGTAAAAAATTAAATAAACTGACAAGTGTTGCTTAATTTTTTTTTAATTGTTAAATAAAATATTTGAACACGTCTGTGGTTTCTTGCATTTTACTCGAAAATGATGGAGTCCACGAAGAACTGAATCAGATAAAGAAATGTGCTAAATTGAATATGTATGTATGTACGTAAGCCTAAGGAATAAATCTTGTTTATATCTAACTATGTTTATTCTATGACGATGGTATTACATTAAGGAGCTTTATTTTGAAAGGACTGCAGACTTTTCATCAATAAATATCATAGACGATCACGCTTATTTTATGAAACATTAATTTCCGTGGCCGGCATTTTTGTGTGGAAGGTAAATACACATAATGAATTTTCCACTTTAAATCTCGAGAACTAGTTATAGTTTTTTTTTATACATTTATTTAACGTCAGCCTATTTCCGCTACTGAGGCCTAACACCGACTCCAGTAGACGAGCTACTTCCAACCAGGAATTTTGCCGAACCTCTTCCCTTAAGAAGAGTAGGGATCTTTTACTTGCCTAACATTTAATAGACAAGGGACCGACGGCTTTACATCCCCTCCGAAGGATGGTATATCTCCTATACAACCCTCGCCTAAGGTTGTATAGATTCCGCGCATACACTGATATAGAAGCCGCTGGAAGATGTGTGAGGCGAGAACGCGGTTTCCGTTGAAATGGTCACCCATCCAAGTACTAACTGCGCCTGTCGTTTCTTTACATCGCATACCGAAGTATGTACATAGTAAAGACGCACCTACGCTCGCCCCATAAAGTTATAGTAAGATTTTGAAATTTTGGTAGTCTATTAACGTATACACAATAAAGATAATTTGAAAGAATTGCGGAAATTAACCGACGAAATTCTGAATTACAGGGCGATTAAAAAAAAAGTTTTAGTCATTTTTCTTGTGTTTTATCTTTTATATCACCCTGTGGATCCTCAAAAATTATATATATTTGGAATCAGCTGTCAATGGACAATCAATATAT